>JAJOZX010004284.1:140000-212500 GCA_023014485.1 Bathynomus jamesi
ATGAATGCTGAGCGGTACCTTGCTATGTTGCGAAACGAGGTCTGGCCGGTTGTCAGCACATGGGAGAACATCGACGATCTGATATTTATGCAAGATGGCGCCCCTCCGCACTTCGCTCTTTGTCCGTGAGTGGCTGGATGCCCACTTCCCTGGGCGTTGGATGGGTCGTCGTGGTCCACATCAATGGCCAGCCAGGAGCCCCGACTTGACACCGTGCGACTTCTTTCTTTGGGGGTGGGTAAAGGAAGAAGTCTACCGCACCAAACCGAGGACATTGGAAGAACTGGAGGACCGAATTCGGGAAGTCATGTCCTCCATCCCGCCGGAGTTCCTGCTAAAGTCAGTGGACGCCATTCCTGGGCGGCTCCAGAAGCTGGTGGAAAGAGTTGGAGCCCAGATTGAATTTTAGAGAAAACCTACCATGTATGCCTACCTTTTCATATTATTTCTTCTGAAATAAATGGATAATATACGTATTTTTTTACCAATCCAAAATAGGGAGCTACTTTCCGCCCACCCTGTACATATATATATCACAGTCAATGTGTGAAACAAGTCATTTCACGTAATGCTAAAAAATTTCAGGTATTTCGTGTAATACCTGTGACCCTTAAATATAAGGTAATACGCATTAATCCAGCGGTCTTCAACCTGGGCGATATCGCCCACTAGTGGGCGATTTGAGCTTTTAGGTGGGCGGCAAGAAAATTTATAAAATTCTTGTAAAATTCAACAAAATTTACAATATTGTATGCAAAAAATGATCGAATGTTTTGTCAGTTGTGTCATGACAATGATGAACAATTTGTTAGGTTATTATTACACACAGAGGTCCAATGGCTCTCGAAGGATGCATGTTTAACTCGTTTTGTTGAACTATATGAGAACGTAGTGCAGTTTCTAGAAGACCAAAATGAAGTTGATCTTAGCCAAAAATTAAAAATGATAAAAAATGATGCTTGTTATTTGGCAGGAATATTTAAGAAATGCAATGATTGTAATTTGCAGCTTCAAGGAGCCAATATGACACTCATGAACTGCCAAAAAGTTATCTCATTATTCATTGAAAAGCTGGATTTATTCAGTCACAATCTTTCAAAAAGGGAATTTCACCAGTTTCCAGAATTGTTATCTATTAAGGATGACATAACAACAATTGATACACAAAGGTTTATTGATCATCTCAATAAACTTGAAACGGATTTTGAAACTCGATTCAGTGATGTTTTAACCATGGAAGTATATGATTGGATGGTAAACCCGTTTACTGCAAATGTTACTGAAGCTGATGTAACATGTCAAGAGGAGCTATTAGAACTCAGACATGATAAGGAAAGCAAGGGAAATTTCAATAACGGTGGTTATATGCAGCTTTGGCCAAATAAAAAGATGTCAAATGTATATCCCAATATGTGGAAAAAGATTTTTAAATTACTGATCGCTTTTCCTACTTCGTACCTAGTTGAATCAGGTTTTAGTGCTGTGAATCACATTCTTACCAAAAACAGGAATGCTTTAAAAATCCCTGAAAGAGGGGACATTCGTTTGTTCCTCATTAAATTCGAGCCAAACATTCGGAATTTAGTTTCCAAGCATCAAGCACAAGGATCTCACTAAATTAAAGGTAAATGCATAATGTTTTATTATATAATATATAATGTATCATACATAATTTTAATATATGTTTGTTGGATTTTTAATTTTGGTGGGCGGTTGGCTAATTTATCTCACATAAAAATAGTAAAAGTGGGCGGTAGGCATAAAAAGGTTGAAGGGCACTGCATTAATCCCTTAATCGTGTTACGCGAAATGCATGAAAGTTTTAGGCATTTTGTGAAATGACTGGTGTCACATATTGACTAACATATATATATATATAATATATATATATAATAATAATAATAATGATAATGATAAGCTTTATTGGCAGATATAAATCCCATAACATAGTATAATATTTTGACAAAAGGAGATAAACATAAGACACGTACTGAAACAAGTAATAGTATTAAAAAAAACAACTACCCACTGCTAAAACTACAAAAATGATAATGATAATGACAATAATGCTGTTTATTGGCAGGAGACAGATCTCTCGACCTATAAAAAAAGGGTACAGTATCCATCAAAGCGATCAACGATACGACTAATTAAACAAAAGGGACTACGGTAATAAAGAAATAACAATGATACACGTAAGGAGACGAGAAATAATAAAATATAGTAATAACAGTTTCATAAAAATAAAAAGATACATGTAATGGAAAAGCTATTGCGGGAGTTAAGTGGAGCTATAGGCAGAAACTTTCATACCAAGAGGTCCACAGTCTAGAACACATAAAGCAGGACTGATGAATAGCTTGGAGCCTTGGACAATTGGATTGTCTGAGTTTTTAATTCTTCGCATAAGACTGTATTGGGCGCGCCTTGTTACTTCAGAGAGGCTCAGAACGTTGCGGTCAGCGAACATCTGAGAGGCATCTTGTGTAGCAGTCTATAGGATCTGTTGTAAAGCAAACTGAGGGTTCTGCAGGAACCTTTTTGATAATTAACTCAGAGTTGTTGCCCATATATATATATATATATTATAATATATATATATATATATATATTATTCTTTTTTTTTTAACTGCAAACGACACAGAGTATAATTACTGTAAAGAACGACGCTTGCTCAGAAGAGTGTCCGCACAAGAAGAGGAGAGAAAACGAGCAATGAAAAATGAGACACCTCCCGGGAATCGAACCCGGGATCATTCGATTGCCGGTATATATATGTTACGCCCAAACATCGAAATCGCTCAGTGAGCGAAAAAAACAGCCACAACGCGTTGTGGATGCATCTAAGTGACCACACACCGATGTTAGATATTTTTTCGCTTCATGGCCGTTCTCAAAAAACCACAACGCGTTGTAGACGATTCGGATATGACCACAACGCGTTGTGGACGATTTGAAATGACCACATACCGATGTCTTTCATCAAATTCTATTTAAACATGACGTATATTGAAATGATATAAACACGACGTATATTTATCGACGTATTCACCGATTAAAGTAATTAATGACGATAAACTCTTTTAATGATGTAAACAACCGCTGATGCTATCATATTTTCTTACCGGAATTTTTTAGAGGCAAAAAAAACCCTTTAAAAAAGGGGGAGAGGGGAGCACTACGGGGGCTCCGCTCCCGTACCCCCCGAGACCTAAATTATATAGGTGATAAATGCAAAAAACTTCACTTTTTTCTACGTGAAGGTCAAAATATGAAAATAAAAACCCACTCTAATAGACAGGTGATACAGGTGATAATATTGAGTAAATATACCCACCTTGCCTGGGTCGCCGGAGCCAAAAGGACTAATGTAAAGGATAAAAAAGCTAGGTGCACTTTTTTAAATTTATTACAAACCCAAATATCGTTTCAAACTAATATAATTAGTCTTAAAATAAAAAGTAGGAGAAACATTACTATATTTTTCAACACCAGAGGTATTGCCAACAATCAAATGACCTAATTGTTCAGTAAAAAACCAAGGTTTTTTTTTTGGAAAACATTGGCCTTACCTCTGTACGCATTAATTTGAAATTGCAAACCTAACCTAGCATAACGGGAGAATCTATGCCAAGCGTTATGAGTACGAGTTTTAGGTGGTGTGTGGTCGTTTCAAATCGTCCACAACGCGTTGTGGTCATATCCGAATCGTCCATCGGTTTTATACAAGGTCGTTTAAAAGCGGTTTTATACAAGGAGTGGAGGTTCAAACTGGAAAAATCCGGTTATGTGAAGCAAAGAAAGTTCAAACTTACGGCCCAAAAGACATTTCAGCCCCATGGCCTATTATTTAGCTAAGAAAAATGGGTGAAGCAAAATATATTGAGTGCCCCTAGTATATATATTACCACATTTCTAGATTTCAGCAGAAGTAGAAACCTCATTTGTGGAGATCTTTCCCATGGATTATCCACTCTGGAGAGATCTTCTTTTTGACTAATTTTTCCCCCCACATTTATTGAATGATCAAAAAATTTAAGAACGAACGCTCGCCTTCTGTCCCCTTCATTTAGAGCGGAACAACAACAACTATGTAGAAAAGTTTGTGCAATTTATGGGAGCGGAGAAAAACACCAAAATTAGGAATAAGAAATGAATCGTGAAATGCGCAATTCGTTTTAAACTGAGTTCAAAGTTTTAAGATCTTACGGAAGAAAAATTAGTCGTGCAAGAGTTTGATATAAAGTAAGAAATCGTGTTTTTTAAGATTGTTTTTGTCAAATTATTATTAAGTGATTATATATATATATATATATATATATATATATATATATATATATTTCCAATTTCCATATTTCTAGGGTCGACCTGAAACACCCTGTACAGTAAAACTCTAAATACCGGACGCTCAGAATAAGGGACTCAATTTTGTGTGTATATATTGAGAAAAATACTAAGTTAAAACAACTAAGTACATAATTAAATATCTGCCAACCACTCCAAATGGTTAACCAAACCGTGTTATATGATTGCATAAACCATTTATGATAATAAAAACCCATTCTAATAGACAGAGTTTATTTCCACAACAGTTTCGATGCCCACTGGCATCCTCTTCGGGTGGATACAGAAAAACGAATGAACCAAAAACAAGAGGGAAAACAGTCCAGGGACCATTAAGAAATTCGCACCTAGGTTAGATCCCGTTCTTCCGACACTAGAAGGGCATTTTTATTAAAGGGACCCGCTTATAAGTACATTCGCACAAATTTAAAACTATCTTCTTGTTCTATACATACAGATTCTATTATTTTTTTTTTACATAATTATTACATTTATTATTAAATTTATTACATTTAATATTGCATTATTATTTATTACAGAAATTATAAATTTATTATTACATTGATAATTATACACCGGTCTGCATGAAAATCGATTTCTTTATTTTGAGTTGTGATTCTGAAGCAGTTCGCTGCGCTGAATTAAAAAATGCTACCAGTTTTTTTCTATCACCCACAGTTTTAAAGTTATTAGCAAAACAATTTTGGGGCGTTTTGTAATTTTTTACCTTTTTTATCTTTAATTAATTTCGTTTTTTCATATTTTTCAGATAGAGAATTCTAACATTACGTATTTAAAATTTTAATAATGGCTTCTGGAGGATGTACCCATAGTCCAGACATATTTTGTTATATTTGTGGTCGGTATGTTGTTGTAAAACAAAGGACAAATGTAACGACCTTCATTAAGAGAGCTTATCATGCTTATTTTGAATTAAATTAGGAGATCAAGACAAAAGTTGGGCTCCACACAAGGTTTGTTTTACGTGTGTTGCGGCACTAAGGAATTGGAGCAAAGGTAAAAAGAAAAGTTTGCCATTTGGGATCCCTGTGGTATGGCGCGAGCCTAGAAACCATATCGACGACTGCTACTTCTGTTCTTGCAATGTTAAAGGTTATAATGCAAAGAATAAAGAGAGCCTTCAATACCCAAGTCTTCCATCTGCAATAAGGCCGGTACCCCATGGTCCAGAAGTTCCTATTCCCCGCCCACCCGAGAGTCTGGATCAGTACAATTCAGATTCTGATTCAGCTCCAAATCCAGACAATGATGACGTTTATGAACAGCCAACAGCTGACCGAGATCCTAAACCATTAACCCAAGCCGAACTAAATGACTTAGTCAGGGATTTGAATCTGCCTAAGGACTCTGCAGAACTTTTGGGGTCTAGATTGCAGAGAACAATTTATTGGCATCCGACACATACTTCGCTTGGTACAGAAATCGTGAGAAAGAAGGTAATTATATTTTGTTTCTTTCAGTTATTTTTTTATTCTTTCATAAACAAGCAATATGCTTGTCCAAGAGCTAGGAGCTATTTAATTCTGCTTTAATTAGGTTTTACTCTATCACCTAAAGATTTCGTGCTACAAGGGGTGTTGTAATACCTCATCTGTCCCCAAATGTTAACCACCCATTGATGGGAGGGGAGAGAGTATTTTGCTGGGAACGGGACTGGTTGTTATATATATTTACCCTACATTATTATGTAAGCGTTACTGTAGTCTATAACAACAAAATTTATGGTTTAGCATGTGCAATCCAATGTTGGTCTCGATAAGATGGTTCACATTTGGGGATAAATGGGGGATTTATGACACACCCTGTAGTAAGAAAACCATACGTGATAAGGAAAAACTAACTATATTTTTGAGATCAGCGCACTCAAATTATATAGAATCACCAACTAGTTTGTAAAAATCGATCGACAAGTTTTCAAATGTGTACTGGTGTTATTACATTGTTGTTTATTATACAGAAATTATAAACCGAAAAACGAATGAAAAAGGCGAGAAGGAAACAATCCAGAGACCATTAAGAAATTCGCACCTAGGCTAGATCCCCATTCCTATACCAAAACGTTGCAAATAAAATTCTTCACCAATAATGCCTTCTCCTTCGGTGAAGAATTTTATTTGCAACGTTTTGGTATAGGAATGGGGTCCCCTTTATCCCCAATACTGAGTACATTATACATGGAATATGAGTCAAAATTGTTGCAAACAATATGTCCCAGGAATCTAATTTGGTTTCGTTATGTAGATGATATTTTCTCATTTTGGCCTGACCACTGGAACAACTTTGACACTTTCTTTCAGTCATTAAATAATCTTGTTCCCTCTATTGAATTTAAATATGAATGGGAGAACGACAAACAATTACCTTTTCTAGATGTTTTGGTCATTAACGAAAGCGGAAAGCCCAATTTCACGGTCTATAGAAAACCTACTCATTGTAATTCGTACATTCATTATTTTTCATATCATGATGAAGGGGTTAAAAGCTCAATTATTTCTTCCATGTTTCTAAGAGCACTCAGGATTTGTAGCCCATATTTGCTGGACCCGGAAAATTCAAAGATTTGGAACATTTTTAAGGATTTAAAATATCCTGAGTGGTTTATCAGAAAGGCGTATTTTAAAGCCAGAAAATCTTTTTATGCCCCTCAGGAACCTTCAGTTAACCAAAAACAATATGTGAGTTTGCCTTACATTGCCGGCTTAGAAAGAGTAAAACCGTTGACGAAAGATTTTAAGTTTGCTTTGGCGTTCAAATATTTGTCTACCGTGAAAAGTAAATGGGTTAGGAATAACGTTGCAAAACAGGAACAAGCCTGTGTCTACAGCATTCCCTGTAAAAGTTGTGATTTAGTATACGTAGGAGAAACTGGAAGAAATATTGAAACCCGTATTAAAGAACACAAATATGCCTTCAGAAGTTGTAATACTAATAATGCCATTTTTTATCACGACAGCCAAAATAATCATGCTATAGATTGGGAATCAAGTAAGGTACTGTACTTTATAAATGTAATAATTATGTCAAAAGAAAAATAATAGAATCTGTATGTATAGAACAAGAGGATAATTTTAATTTGTGCGAAGATACTTATAAGTTGAACCCTTTAATGAGATTCTTGGTCAAAAAATCTCTTACGGAGTCGGGTGAACGAGATCTAGCCTAGGTGCGAATTTCTTAATGGTCTCTGGATTGTTTCCTTCTCGCCTTTTTCATTCGTTTTTCGGTTTATAATTTCTGTATAATCAACAATGTAATAATCAATGTAATAATAAATTTATAATTCTGTAATAAATAATAATGCAATATTAAATGTAATAAATTTAATAATAAATGTAATAATTATGTAAAAAAAAAGTAATAGAATCTGTATGTATAGACTATAGAACAAGAAGATAGTTTTAAATTTGTGCGAATGTACTTATAAGCGGGTCCCTTTAATAAAAATGCCCTTCCAGTGTCGGGAGAACGGGATCTAACCTAGGTGCGAATTTCTTAATTAATGGTCCCTGGACTGTTTTCCCTCTTGGTTTTGGTTCATTCGTTTTTCTGTATCCACCCGAAGAGGATGCCAGTGGGCATCAAAACTGTTGTGGAAATAAACTCTGTCTATTAGAGTGGGTTTTTATTATCATATTTTGACCTTTACGTAGAAAAAAGTGATTTTTTTTGCATTTATAAACCATTTAATTTGTTACCAGAAATAAACATCAGGTAGCTAATTAATGTGTGTGAAAATACTGTACTCTATCTCATTTATTTATGCCTTACTATTCCTTATTTATCTATGTTTTTTTGCAATAAATACTGTGTGTGAAATTAGTGTACAGTATTTTACAGTATTTACTGAACTGAAGTTATGCTTTTTCAGGTTTGTAGGAATGTTTATTGTTTATCTTTTTGGAGGTGGTTGGGAGCAGACAGGCTCTACACACATTAATTTGATATTTAGAGGTTTCACTGTATATATATATATATATATATGCACTAAAATCACAAAATAACACGTGACCTTATTAATCAGCAAACAACCACAGGGAAAAGGAAACACAAAGTCCGAGCGCTTTCGTGATATATTCACATTATCAAGGATAATGTGAATATATCACGAAAGCGCTCGGACTTTGTGTTTCCTTTTCCCTGTGGTTGTTTGCTGATATATATATATATATATATATATTATGCAGGAAAAGAGGGGCGAACGCCCCCAAAACGCTCTCCCCACAGAAGAAAAAGAGAGCCAAAATCAAGGTCCGGGGTTTTCGAGATGCCTAAACACGCTGCGTTTCAAAGATGGGAGGTCATAGACAGACGGAAAGATGGATTGAGAAAGATTGTTCCAGAGTTGACTGGTTGAATAGATGAAAGACTGAAAATACCGAGTAACCCTTGCATTACAGAGTTGGAGAGAAAAGAGATAAGAATTTGTCGAAAGTCTGGTACTGCGTGCTCTCCTTAAGGAGGAAACATGCAGTTAAAGTGTTCAGAAAAGCACTGTCCGTTACAATAGCGACAGCAAAGAGAGAGTGAGGCAACAGTGCGGCGAAGTGAGCGAGATTGAAGACAGTCAGTAGGAGACGGGGAATTGATGAGACGAAAAGCCTTGCTTCCATCCGGTCAAGTAGAGTGTGTGCGTTGAGCCACCCAACACATGAGAAGCGTACTGCATACAGGGGCGGACGACACCCCTGTACAGAGACAGCAACTCAGTGGGGGTTGAAGAAACTGCGGAGACGGTAAACACACCTAACCTCTTAGAAGCTATTTTACAAAGACAGTATATGTGATTTTTCCATAAAAGATCACGAGAAAAGGAAACACCAAGAATGTTCAGAGAAGAGGCAGGATTGAGTTGTGTACTGTTGAAGATAAGGGGATAGTTGTGTGGAAGATTGTGACGAGTAGACAGATGAAGGAACTGAATTTTTGAGTCATTGAAAGTCACAAGGTTTTCTCTGCCTGAATCAGGAATAATAGAAGGTCAGAGGTCAGGTGCACCATAGCCGTCCTACGCGAATCATGGAGTGGCTGTTGAGAGGAACTCTTTGTGAATGGGATAGAGAAGTAAAAGGTGGAATCATCGGCATAGGGATGGATAGGATAGGCAGTTTGACTTAATAGATCATTGATAAATAAAGGGAAAAGAGTGGGTGGCTGGACAGAGCCCTGAGGAACACCACTATTAATAGCTTTAGGAGAAGAACAGTGGCCATCTACAACCGTATCTGTAGATCGGCTAGAAAGGAAATCAGGGATGAAGGCATAGTTAGAAGGATAGGAACCGAAGAAAGGCAGTTCGGAAATTGAGCATTTGTGCCAGACTCCATCTAAAGGTCTTGATATGTCTAGTACAATAGCAAAGATTTCACCGAAAACCCTTCTTTGGGACAGGCTGAATGAAAGCGAACTTTCAGCTCGAAGGAAAAGTACCAGATGAAAGACAAAGACGAAAGAGTTTGTCTTAGCAGAAGCGCAGTTCTTGAAAACAATAGGAGGGATACCATCAGGACTGTACGCCTTCCTAGACTTGAACCCAGATAGGGCAGAATAAACATCTTTGGAAGAGATTCTAATTTCTGCTATATTTAACTCAGAGGGCGAAGGAGAGGAACAACAAAAAATTATCCAGGGTTGATTGGAGGCGAAAGTTTGAGCGAAGAGTTCAGCTTTATGAGAAGAAGAGACGGCAACTGAGCCGTCGGAATGGAAACGAGGAGGGAAAGAAGACGAAGTGAAGTTGTTGAGGAGGTTCTTTGTTAGGTTGCAGAAAAAGCGAGAAGAATTAGAATTGGATAAGTTTTCACTTTTTTGTTTGATGAAGGAATTTTTGACGACTCCGGCCAGAAATATAAGCAGAGTGAGAGTCAGGAGCTGGATGGCGACGGTACCTTCTGAAAGCCTCCTCTCTGTTGCAGATAGCATTAGAGCAAGCAAAATTAAACCAAGTTTTTTTTTGCTTTAGTAGTAGGAATAGAATATGGAATGTACACCTCCATGCCCGACAGAATTACCTCCGTAATACACTCAGCGCACTCGGACGGGCCCCGGCCACAGAAGCAGTAATCATTCCATGAGAAATCAAAGAAGTGCTGCCTGAGACCCTCTCAATCAGCAGTGCTACAGTACCCAGGGCCGTACTAGCAGGGGCGAGTGGTGCGGCTGCCCAGGGCGCCGACGTGTGGGTGCGGGGGGTCGCCAAATTGTTGGTCTTAGAGCTACCACGTAGAATGAAATTTGGATTTTTAATTTATTATGTATTATGTATTAATTATGTATTAAATAATTATGTATTTTAATTATGTATTCCTATCATAATGAATTTGTATCTGCTCCAAATTTAATGGGGTGGGGGGCGCATCACAGGTTGGTACAGCCCTGACAGTACCAAAACCGTCTCCTCTTGGGAGGATCCAAAGGCCGAACTGGAGCGATAGGACAGGAAACGTATATTCATAAGATTGTGGTCGGAGGAGCCCAACGGAGAAAAAGGTTTGACAGAGTAAGGAAAAGGATGAGTAGTGAGAAATAAATCCAGAATGTTGGGCCTAGCTCCAAAGCGATCGGGATACAAGTAGGCCGCTGTACAGTCTGATCTAGGATATTCAGGATAAAGTTGTAAGCTAGTTCACCAGGGATGTCAGTTAAATGTGAAGAAAACCATAAGTGGTGGTGAACATTGAAATCTCCTAAAATAGAGATTTCAACGAAAGGAGAGTGGGATAGCATATATTTCAGTTTGGAAGTGAGGTAGTCAAAGAGTTTTGGGTAGTCAATAGAATTAAAAAAATGGTAGACAGCGACGAATACATTTAGTTTCAGATTGGCATATAAGCCGTAGCCAGAGGGATGTAGAATTCGGAGGATTCAAATTCGGAAATACGAGAGCAAGATAGGTCGTTGTGTACATATACTTTTGGAATGAAACTGAGTATAGAGAAAGTAGGATGGCACAGAAAAGGGTTGCTGTCAGTCGTCTCAGGCACTTGAGTTTCAGTGAGGAAGAAAAGGTGAGGCTTAGAGGAGGAGAGGTGGTGTTCAACAGATTGGAAATTTGAAGAAAGGCCACGAATGTTTATGAAAAGTAAATCAGGCAGAGGGCCAGGACATCTCGAATAGGCAATAACAGAACCAGCCTCGCTGCCCAGGTCTACGTTCCCAGTATCAGCAGCAGGGGAGCTAGAATTGGTGACATTTATGGTACTCCCCTCCCCAAGGGGACTCCGAGGCTCTTGAAGTAGATACCTTTTTTAAAAATTTTGCAAAGATTGTGTCGTGTGTAAAATGCATGCATGTATCGTGAGGAATAGGGAGAGAAGTGGGTGTTTGAGTCTTTGAGAGAATGCTGAATTGCTCAGAGAAGACGAGACACGAATATAATCAGCTAAGGAGGAGAGTGACAGGAGAAACAAACGGGAGTTCCAGTACTCCCTGCCTTCTACCTGTTGTCACCTTCCTGGAGTATTTCCTTTGTCAATTGGTGTCTACACTCTCCTCCATAAATATATATATACATACTCGTATATGTAATGTATCATACGTACACACGGAAGTAAGTTATATAAGTTAACTTTGACCATGTTATCCCCAAACTTTTATTCCTCATTTCCTCTGCTGCGCTATATTCCATATTTGATTACCTTTCATTTCCTTACACATGTATGAATGTACACCTAAAACCAGAACACGCACGCGTGAACGGACGAATAAGCTGGCATATATACATTATTTATACTCGTGAGGCCACAAGCCTCTTAACTTAATTACGAGGTTATGGTCAGTCCCTTTATTTCAGCATCAATTGCAATAAACTCCTTCCAAGTTCCGCTTCGTTTTTTCTCGAATCTTCCGTGTATAGATGTTGCATTTACATGTATGAGATGCATCGTTCCGTTCGACTCTGTCTCTCTTGAGTTCACTTTGCGTACGACATTTATTATAAGGTAACGTAATATGTAGTAGAAAGAAACAGACAAAATGCGAGTGAGTAAAATTGACGTGACTTTGGCGAAGGCAATTATCATTAAGGAAAATTTACCTCCATAAATGGGTGTTTTAGATGCGTGATCACGATTTCATCAAAATTCGCTTAGTTCCTTCTAAATTTTATACTTCTTTCTTTCGTGATTCTTTTTATATACTTTCTAATAAAAAAAATATTTATGTAAAAAATATAACACCGAAGAGAAGAAAAAAAAAGAAAAAGAAGCCAAAATGTGAGAACGAAGCACTCCTACGAGGGTAATTATTTAAAAGGTTGAAGGGTCTTTGTTGGTTGAAGATTACGTACAAGGCTTTAAAAATGTCCGAAGATATTGGACAACATTTCTCATTTCTTTTTTCTTTAAGTTATGGCTCAAATTTTAGGAAATTTCAACTCAAATGTTAAAACCATTAAACATTTAAGAGCAGAATAAACTTTTAATATAATAAGAATCACGCTCTGACAATATATTTAAATTATCTTTAATTAAACGTAGCCCCTATTTACCTGACAGTTTCAAACCCTTTTGCTTTTACTTTTGAAAAATGAATGTCAATTTTGCTTTAATAAAGTGAAATTGTGAGGGCATTATTCACTAAATCTTTAAGCAGAAATTTAATGTCATATGGAACACATTATTAAAATTAAGTACATTCCAAGATTAGTGATGGAGTGGCTGTGGTGAGTGATGAGGAAAGTGTAAGTCTGTGCGTATATACAGTATATATATATATGTATATATATATATATATATATATATATATATATATATGATGAATAAAACGACGAAGGAAAGGAAACACAGAATGGTGCTCAAGCGCTTTCGTCTAATGACATCCTCAGGAACACTGAGGATGTCATTAGACGAAAGCGCTTGAGCACCATTCTGGTTTCCTTTCCTTCGTCGTTTTATTCATCATAAATATTTTTCACGTGTTACTTTCGTGAAATAATTTTCATATATAATATATATATATATATATATATATTAGGGTGGTTCAAGAAATAAAAGTTTTATTTTTGTACTTCCTCAAGACTGTCCTTGTTTGAAATCATAAAAGGATAATTGCTACAAAAAATGAGCTCATTCCAATTATATTTAGAGGTCGCTACAAAATGAATAATTTTCTCTTAAATGAAAAAATAATGAAATTTGACAAAAGAACGTGCAAATGACTTTTAATTCTGTAAAGACGCTTTAGAGGAGGTAGGAAACGTTCGTCGATGGGTCTCAACAATGCGGAGAAGGAATTGTTTTTGCTACTCATCTTTGGTAAGCGTTGTATTGTACCGTTGAATAAGAGCAATCGCTCTCTCTGCAGAGTCATTGACAACTTTCATCTACTTGGCCAATCACTTGGTGGTTTCGAAAGAAACTCTTAAGCAATCTTCTTTCCGTTTTCATCCAGTACATCAAAGATTTGAGCCGTCTTCTCGCTGACGTAAGTTTCCAATGGGTTTGCTGTTTTAAACAGTTTTAAATCGAGGCGTTTCAGACCTTTCGCTTTTGCAGGATGAGGTAATTTTTTTAATCATATTTTCTTTTACTTTGCTGTCCAACCCATCGTCAAAAAGTGACAGTCCAATCAGCTCTTCCGAGAAGGGATGTCACTTAAATGCCTTGACTGCAATTTCAGCCAAAACCCTGTTTGGATAAGTCTCCAGAACTGTTAGAAAAGCTAGGTCGTTTCTAGGGGCCCTCACTGCCAAGGGTGCTTCATGCCAATATTTACTATAAACAAGTGCCACAAAGAGACAAAAATCTTTCAGACCCTTTTTTTCATGATCAGTAAGTTTCATTTGCTCCTGGAAGAGAAAGATCTTCAAAGCATTGGTAGCTTTTGCTATCCGGCGAGCCTGATGAAGAGCTCCTAGAGCTCTGATGTTGTACTTCTTAGGCAAACTTCTTCCCAGGAAAATTAGAGAAAGATGGAGGAATTCACTGTAGTCATCTCTTGAGAAGCTGCTGTTCTGAAGAGCGTCGGAGAGGTACTGTATCATCTCTTGACAAAGTTCCCACAAGTTTCCTTCAAAAAGTTCCATTCCTGCTGATATAAAGTTTTCTTTATTGATAACTGGCCATTGTGCCATGAATCACTTAAACAATGAGACTTGTGGTCCTTTCGAAGGTTCAAGAATACTAGAAAATAGGTTAGCCAAAACGACTTCATACACATGATGACGACATGCTATCTACGTCAGAGAGCGACCTACAGCTCTCTCTATCAGGGTACAAGCTCCAGACATCAGCACAGTATTTGATGCTGTTGTATCAAATACAAGCCCCTGTAACTGGTTTCTCAAGCCCACTCATCCAACATCCTGAGGCAGACATCAGCTGCATTAAGAGGCCCCACATTTCCAGCCCTTGCTTGTCAAAATCTGCAAACTCAGAGTGAATCAAGTCACTGCTTAATTCAAGCTCACTCAACCCAACACGAATTAATATGTGGGTTTTGTACATACAGTGTATATATATATAATATATATATATGTGGGATGAATTTCACGTGTTTAATTTCACAATTAAACACGTGAAATGAATGAATGATGCAAACTCACAAGGAAAAAGAAAAATGATTCCGAGGCCTTTCGTGTATTCAGAAGTACACTTCGTCAGGGAGTACAACCATTTCCCTGACAAGGTTTACTTCTGAATACACGAAAGACCGTGGAATCATTTTTCTCTTTCTTTGTGGGTTTGCATCATATATATATGTACATATACATTACACACGCACACACACACACACACACACACACACAAGGAATTACCCAAACCAATATAAGTCTAGTATGAAAAATTTTCACTTTGTAGCGACAGATTCGAACTCTGTAGAGCTACTGCTGGTGCTCATGTAGAATCAATCATATGCTTAAGTATTCATTAAATGTTGCCTTCTATTATATTGTTATTGAATTTTACCCTTTTTGCTACGTTTTCACTGTAATACATAAGGACTTTATAAATACCCTGTATATAAACAGTACTAAAGCTTTAAAGTCATTAGTAATTTCGACATTTACACACAAACCGTATGTATTTTCATTCTTATGTTAGTTGAATTTGGATTTCCGCTGCTTTTGCTTTCATGAAATTTAATATATGGTATTCCATAAAATAAAGTTAACTTGACTTCCTAATGAGGGTCTCGCTGCAACATTATACAATCCGTATGTACACTTTTATTATAAAAACAAGTAAGAGAAACTGTCACTGCGAATAGGAGGAGAGATCTCTTAGTCTCTTATATTGACTTTGCATGTTTCTGTTTTTATTTTAAGGATTGAATTTATAGCAATTTCTCGGCAATAAAGAGCATGCCGTTGCAACGATAGAGTCGTTATCTCAAGAACAAACTTCTGGAAACGAGCGAGAAGTCTGCAACACTAAGCTACTTTTAATAAAGTTGATCTTCCGCCACTTGTTTTAATTCTCGTCGACCATATCCGCTAAATAACGCTCGCTTCACTCGAGCTACGTCCAACGAGGAATTAATTCCCTAATTTCGTTCGAGCTACCTTTGCTATTTCTGATTACTTTTAGTGTAAAGCATTTATCACCGCTCGTAATAAAGAATGTCTTTATAGATGCTGTAAAAATAATGTATTTAATATATGAGCTACGTCTTATGTCGTTTTATGACGCTATTATGGATAATGAAAAAAGATGAAACCACTTAATTTGACCAAAAAATGTAGGGCATATATTTATCGCAGTTTATATAAACTTTTACATCATTATTTTGTGTAAACATGTGTATTTCTTTTCTATGTTACAATGTTTTTCCTAATTCACAACTGGTGAGATGAATCAAGTGGTTTCTGAAGACCAAAAAGCAGTTCCAAGGAGCCATTGGTAAAAACTGAAGATAATGAATCTTGGGTTATATTTTAGGATGTAGTATTAGACATTCGTAGAAAAGAAGATACGGCGGACTGGAGAATATATATATATATACAGTGTAGTGGTTAGCGTTGCTGACTAGGAATCCATTAGCCCAGGGATCGAGACCCGGTGACGGCAGGCGGCGCACAGCAAAACCCAGCTGTTCATCCTTCCACACATTAAAAAAAATTGGTTGGTAGATAAATGGGTACTCTGGGTAACCCTAGTAGTTAAAACGCTGGGCTGCTGGTGGGCGTGGTTCGGATTCCACGTTAAACTGTGGGTCTAAAGTGGAGTGACAAGCTTGACCTTCGTCAAAATGAACAATTCGGGCGGAAGCAAAACCAAGGTAACCAAGGTGTATATACTGTATATATATACATACAGAGTCATGCAAGAAGTAAATAGACACCCTTAATTTTATGGTAAAATGTATGCATCCAAATTTTTTTGCCATTATTATGACTAATATTCGTTTCCTTTTTTTAGATTGTAATATACCCATCCTAGAACATGCCTCGAACACAAGATATAGCTGCACGTCCATAATAACCAAGCTGATGAAGATAGTTTACTGCTGTTCTTGGGCTAATTTTGAGTTTTTCTGCCACTTCTGAAGCTTTTAAACGAGGGTTGTCCTCAACAGATCTTCGAACAAAACGAAGACATCTGTCAGAAGGCCCAGGTCGACCAGGTCGTGATTCAATTGATGTTTTGCCCTTTTCTTTAAATTGGACTATTATTCTGTTAACAGTAGAAAGGGGTATTCCGAGATTCCTAGCTATTTGTCGCTGGGACAGTCCACCCTCAGATTGACCAACAATCCGTCCTCGTTGAAAGTCAGAAATTTCTTTGGAATCTTGTGTTCGAGGCATGTTCTAGGATGGGTATATTACAATCTAAAAAAAGGAAACGAATATTAGTCATAATAATGGCAAAAAAATTTGGATGCATACATTTTACCATAAAATTAAGGGTGTCTATTTACTTCTTGCATGCCTCTGTATGTATGTGTGTGTGTGTGTGTGTGTGTGTGTGTGTGTGTGTGTGTGTGTTACACACAGACCGTGCATGGAACAAGGAGCTTTTCTGGGATAATTAAATCCGCTATCGCCCGAATAAGTAATGGTAAATGACAAATATTGTAGTTTTTCTTTTTCATGATGGAAGCCCAACATGCAACGGGTCACTAGCAAAGAGGCCCCAAAATATAGATTCCCTCACCAGCTATCTGCTAAGCAGATAGGAGCCAGCTTTGGAACAGGGTCTAGGGTTTAAAGCTTCTTAGACCGCTATATTTTGGGGCCTCTTTGCTAGTGATCCGTTGGCCACCTTGGGCTTCCATCATGAAAAAGAAAAACTGTAGCAGTTGTCATTTACCATTACTTATTCAGACTATAGTGGATTTAATTTTCCCAGAAGAGTTCCTTGTTCCATGCACGGTC
Organism: Bathynomus jamesi; assembly: GCA_023014485.1. Lineage (NCBI taxonomy): Eukaryota > Metazoa > Arthropoda > Malacostraca > Isopoda > Cirolanidae > Bathynomus > Bathynomus jamesi. Next base: position 157,678 of record JAJOZX010004284.1, read on the forward strand.
TGTGTGTAACATAAAAGTTTCTCAGGGGACCATTTTGAGTTGTAACATACAGTATTGTGCAAATTAATGCGAACATGGGACAAAAATATGATTTTTCATTGCTTTTAATGAAAAAACAATGAAAGCTTTTGAAATGCAATTTTATGAATGAATTTAATTATTTATGGTATACACTACACTACATTATTGTATCATCTGAAACATTATTGCAGCATCTTTTAAGGCTATTGCAGCATCTTTTAAAGCCGAGCTTGTCATTCATTTTCTGCCTAATTTAGTTTATTCTTGTCAGTCATCAGAGTCAGTACGTGTGATTTCTGTGCTCTCTGTGTTTCAGAAATGAATCTGGACATTACACCAAGAAAAAGAAATAAAATAATCACCTTGCATCATCATACATCGTTCATACAGAGAAACTGCCAATGCAATCAAAATTAGTGTGGGAGCGGTCAATAGGACTATTAAGAAGAAACAAACCATGAGCTCAATATCCTCATTAAAGAAAGGCAAATGAGGACGAAAACGGAAAACAACACCCAGAGTTGATGCAAAGCAGGATCCCAGAAAAACTAGTGACATGCTTAACCAGGAATTAGCAGCATCAAATAACCAGGTATCATCATCAACTGTAAGACGTCGATTGCTGGCGGTGGGACGCAAAGCCAAGAAACCTATGGAAAAACAATTGCTAACAACAATAATGAAGACAAAACGCTATGCGTGGACCAAGAAATATGCTGGTTGGTCAAAAGACTGGCACAATGTATTATTTTCAGATGAGAGTCGTAGTGAAAAAAATCTTTCTTTCTTATTTATCTTCTTAATTATCGGTCTTTCTTCTATTCTCGCTCTTTACTCTCGTTTTTCCACTCTTTACTCTCGTTGCACTGTGTCTCATTATAAACGAACGTGGGTTCACGGCTTGAGCTGGTGGGCGCCATTGGAATTTGAATAATGCGGGGAACCGGGGATTCATTACGCAAGATCATTACTATTTACTGAGTTTTATTTATGCCGAAACAATTGAACAGACGGGGGAAAGTGAGTGCCGAATCACCGTTAACGTTTTATCGCAGAAAGAGACATAATCTCAGAATTTTGGAATCACAATAACATATTAATAACAAACACCTAACGAGGACACCCTCCCGAAGACTGAACTGCGCACGCCTTGCCTCCTCTAGGCACATTTCAGGTGTTGCCGAATAGTATTTGATATGCTTAATTTCATCCAAAACATTATTAAATTCTTATTTACGTACAAAACATTATTAAATTTCTTATTAAACATTATCATCTTCTTTATTAAACAAAGCATTATTAAATTCTTATTAGACATTACTATCTTATTAAAAGAAAACAATACACGACAGTCATTTTTCTTGTTCAAGGTCAACAGAATTGATTTGTACGCCATTCACCTGGTGAACCCATACCCAATTCCAAAATAATCAAACTGTGAAACACCCAAAAAAGAAAATTTTCTGGGGTTGTTTATCTGCACGATGAACTGGCTCATTAGTGCCTGTGGAAGGCATAATGAATAGTGAGCGATATAGTGAGGTTCTAGGACGCCATCGCAAACCAGAGCTGCAGAAACTGTTCCCAAAGGGGATTTTCCAACAGGATCTGGCTCCATACTATACCTCAAAATGTGTTAAGTTCTTCTTAAAAGTGAACAATATCAGCTGTTTAGACTGGCCGGGAAACTCGCCAGATGTAAACCCAGTCGAAAATCTATGGGACATATGCAAGACTCGACTTCAAAAACTGGACTCTACAACTGAAGCAACACTGATTGCGTCTGTCATCCATGTCTGGTTTCATGATGAAGAATTAAAGAAAATCTGTGAAAAACTGGTACATTCTTTACCAAAGTGTGTTCAAGACGCTATTAAAGCTAAAGATAGCTATAGCAAATATTAAGGTTTGTTTCAGTCTTCAAAATAATATTCTGTTTACTGAAAATTCTAATTTTTTGTCCTGTTCACAGTAATTTGCACAATACTGTGTATATATTAGGGTTTCTCCTTATATGCATATTTCTTCATCCCGGGAAATCCCGGGAATTCCCGGAAAAATGAAGCTAATTCCAGGGATCCCGGGAAATCCAGGAAATGGTTGTATATTTAAGAGAACGGTAATTTTTTTGATTGTTCAGTGATAAAATACCCTTTTAGAATTGGGATAACCAATTACTTATGCCTAGATGACCACTTTTGCATTGTAATACTGGAAATGAGTTTACCAATCAGTGGTAGCTATTTATATATTTATTAAACATAATATTTATCATGCATACTCAGGAAATAAGAATGGTTTCATGTATTATGATGATTTAGTGAGTGACATTAGTATGCCTTTTAATTTTTGATGTAGAAAGAATACTGAAAATTATATCTTTCTCCACAATTTTTTAAACCCATTTTTTCTTCATTTTTGATTCAGAGTTTATTATAAAAGTAGTTAAACTGACTAAAATGAAGAAAATGAGCATTTTTATGTATTTTCTTCCCTAAAAATAGCCCATAAAATGAGAATTTAGCATAAAATGGAAACAGGCTTAGCATAATTTTAGGCGATTAAGCATAATTTAGCAGCAGGTTTAACATAATTTGGCTAAAAATTTCTGGAAACACTGCAAGAAAGTTGCCAGAACTATTTGACAAAAAGTAGCCCAGCTTTGTAAAAAAAAAAAAAAAAAAATAGTAAAATTGAAATTCAATATCACAATTCAAAACAAATAATATTCAATTCAAAACATCGTACGAAAGTCAAAATTATCGTATTTATGCGAAAATTATCGTACGTCTGGCAACGCTGTCTGTGGGTCAGTAAGAAGTTGCAAGCAAGATGAGTTGCCTGCGATCGCTAGATAATTACTGAGACTCGGTTCTTGTATCAATAATGATGATATTATACACAGCGCTAGCGACATTCCCTCGGCCAGTTTTTGGCATACGGGTCCACTTTTAGATTGCTCTAAGTTGCTAATGCTAGTAGGTGTTCATTTAAGAAAGCAGAAAAGTAGAATAAAATGTGGTAGATATTTTGCAGTTTTCTTTAATTCTACCCAAGAGCCTTCTAATAACAAAAGAAAAAACAAATAAATCAATAAAAAATAAATTAAGTAATTTTAAAATCCGGGATTTCCCGGGATATTTGTCGGAGCTATTGAAGAATAGGGACCCCAGCCTTCTTTAGTTAGGCTTATAAGGCTAACTAACGAAAATATCACGACCTAACCTAACCAATCGTTAGGTTAACTGTACGCCCTTGACGATTGGTTAGGTTAGGTCATGATATTTTCGTTAGTTAGCTTATAAAGCTAACTAAAGAAGGCTGGGGTCCCTATTCTTCAATAGCTCCTATTTGTCCAGTTCCCGAGATTTTCAAATCCAATAAAAACAGCCGGGATCCGGGAAAGAAACCCTAGTGTATATATATTACGAACTAAAACCAACTATATAAGAATAAGATTTTGTCCCTTATACTGTGAAAATAAATTAGGCACTTAATGCCTATATATGAAGAAAAAATAAGTTCCTTTGTCAAATGGTCAAATGATGAAGATACCTAAACGTGGTTTTAGGAACACTTTAATAACATCCATCTTACTTATGGCTGAAAATAGGTCATTACTTCATTACAGTGGCACAGAGGCAGAAGAGAAGAAAGAACACAGCTACAGCTTCTGTAGCGGCTGCGGAAGTGAAATTGCTTGACTGAAGTTCGCGTGAGAAAGCTACGAGGCTCAGAAACAAGATGGATACTGGGAGCAGAAATACATTACACAAAGATTTTCTTCAAGAATTAACGGCTGGTTTACGACTGCTTTATTTTCTGTAGTGATGTTAAATAATTTTTAAAATATTTTTACTGATGCGTTGTTTTAATTAAAATTCCATTTTTAATATATATATATATATATATATATATATATATATATATATATATATGATGATGAATAAAACCACGAAGGAAAGGAAACACAGAATGGTGCTCAAGCGCTTTCGTCTAATGACATCCTCAGGAACATTGAAGTCATAAAGAGTTACAGCCTATATATAGGTTACAGAAAAAAAAAAATATATATACATATATATATATATATATATATATATATATATATACAATAAACGGAGAAACAAAAAGGATTGTGGGAGGGGCACACAAATTTATAAGGAAATACTATCGATTTTTAGCACAAGATTAAATGAATTGTTTCCAACCAATGTTATAGATAAAAAAAAATATACAAATTTATACTGGAAATCTGCCCGGGTTTTAGCACTCTGCTCTTTTTGTATATAAAAATTGAAAAATTATCGATTTTTAGCACAAGATTAAATGAATTGTTTCCAACCAATGTTATAGATAAAAAAAAAATATATATACAAATTTATACTGGAAATCTGCCCGGGTTTTAGCACTCTGCCCTTTTTTTGTATATAAAAATTGAAAAATAAAAGTTATTAGGGTGGCATACAAGTTTACCAAAGATTTAGCGTTCTACCTTTCTTATCTAAATCTGTTCTGAAGGAATTCAAAACAACAGGATCGAGTTGAAAAAGACCTTTGCTTATGTTGAATTTTTCAATTTTTATATACAAAAAGAGCAGAGTGCTAAAACCCGGGCAGATTTCCAGTATAAATTTGTATATTTTTTTTTATCTATAACATTGGTTGGAAACAATTCATTTAATCTTGTGCTAAAAATCGATAGTTTTTCCTTATAAATTTGTGTGCCCCTCCCACAATCCTTTTTGTTTCTCCGTTTATTGTATATATATATATATATATATTTTTTTTTTTCTGTAACCTATATATAGGCTGTAACTCTTTATGTACTTCAGTGTTCCTGAGGATGTCATTAGACGAAAGCGCTTGAGCACCATTCTGTGTTTCCTTTCCTGCTGGTTTTATTCATCATAAATATTTTTCACGTGTTACTTTCGTGAAATAATTTTCATATAATGAACACCACGCGTTCCTTCGGCTTGCTGTTCCCTCTCTTGTCTCCGTTTGTGTCCGTGTTTTCTTCTACATTAATGAAGGGGCATGCAATTCGTATCCGACGAAAGTTTCTTACTAATTGTCTAGAGGAGCAAGTTCTTCCCAAATCCCTGCTTCCGATTCGCCTCAGACAAATTGACGACCATCCGTTCAACAACTTCAGCAGATTAATTTTAAAGAAACATATTTGAAGTCACCAGACAAAATGAGTGGTCCGCCTTCAAAAATTTAAACATCGCCAAACATAATTTTGTAACCGTTATTCCCCAACCGTGGATCCAACCTTTGTTTGATGAAATTTACAACGAGTTGCGTCGGAGAACTTCTTCACTTCGTAACATTTTGGATCGAAAAATTAAGTCTCATTCGAAATAGTCAGTGGAGTAAAAAAGCAAGCTCAAAGTGTGTTTTGAACCTTTCTTCGAAAAACATTAGTGACGATGCAAAAAGTGCCCTTGGATATGGTATGTCCTTTTTTATTGTTAAAAAACCTTCGGCTTTACAAATTTGTTACAGTCTCGCTTGTTTTGAAAAACAGTGTAATCTCCCTCAGTATTTGTTTAACGTAGTTAAAGGCCTTGTTTATAGTGCGGCGAATAGTAATTACGAAGATAACTTTCCTAAACGTTTTCGCAATAGCCTCTCACAATTAAAAAAAGATGGGGAGCTCCATATTACTAAAGCAGACAAGGCTAACACCATAGTTATTATGGACAAAGTGGACTACATCAGAAAGATAAACGAGCTTCTCCAGGACCCCGCCACATACAGCAAACTTAGGAAGAACCCGCAGGATGACGTCATCAAATCATTTAATAGTGGCTTGAAACGCATTCTCAAAGATCATAAGGACTTAATTCCGCTTTTCATGTCCACTTCACCTTCTCTGCCCTACCTTTACGGTCTTATTAAAACCCACAAACCTGGCAACCCTATGCGCCCTATTATTAGCTCGGTGGGCTCTATTACTTATAAACTCTCCAAATGGCTTGTCAAAGTCTTGTCCCCCATTCTCGGAACTATCTCTGATTCACATGTAAAAAATTCCAGGGATCTTACTGAAAAATTGAATAATGCACGTACTGAAACTAACGATAGATTGATCAGTTTTGACGTTTGTTCATTCTTTACAAAAGTGCCGATTGACGATATGCTTGACTTTCTCTTCCAAGAATTACATAAGTATGACCTGCCACTACCTTCACACATTGTTTTGGAACTTATTAAGCTTTGCATCAAAGACTGTAAATTCACTTTCAATAACGAGTATTATCAACAAGTTTTTGGGATGGCCATGAGCAACCCCTTGTCGCCCCTCCTCTCCAATATTTATATGGAGTTTTTCGAAATTACTTACATTCCGAGAATCCTGGGGGTTGGCCCCTTGGTTGCGGTACGTCGACGATATTTTGTGTATCTGGCTCATGAATCGTGACCTGGATAACTTCCTCCTTCAGTTAAATGATCAAGTCCCCTCCATTAAGTTTACTTTAGAAGTGGAACAAGACAATTCAATCCCATTTTGGATGTGCGTGTACATAGGGAAAGCCCAGGTTTTAAGTTTAGTATCTATCGGAAAAAAAAAAAACAATTTGTCCTACGTACACTTTTACTCGGGACATGACACCCCCACTAAGAAGGCCATTTTTCTTCAATGTTTCTCCGCGCCCTTAGGATCGCCAGTCCGGAATACACTCGATGCCGAATTAGAAAAAATCAACGGTATTGGAAGTGATCTGTGTTATCCATCTGCGTTTATGGAATCTTGTCTCAACAAGGCAAAACAAACTTTCTATCGTGTCAATAATAACACTCGTACTTTGTCAAAAAATATTTTAGTACTTCCATTTTTCCCTGGCTTTTTAGGCATTGCTAATCATCTAATGTACTTAAACTTTTGGATATTAATGTAGTATTTTCATATAACAATATTGTGAAAAATATCATAGTAAAAAACAGCCCTACCAATAATTATAATTCAGGCATTATCTATAAAATTGGTTGTAAACAATGTGATTCCTTTTACATAGGTCAGACGGGAAAGGATTTGCACACACGTATAAAACAGCATCAATATTCCGTTAGAACAGGGCAGTTGTCCAGTGCCCTTTTTGTCCATTTGTCAGAGTTATCCCACTGTATTGATTGGAATAATGCTTCAGTTTTATTTCACTCTAGCAACATTGTTAATAGAAATATTCTTGAGTCTGCCATTATCCAACTTACAAATAACTTCAACATAAGCAAAGGTCTTTTTCAACTCGATCCTGTTGTTTTGAATTCCTTCAGAACAGATTTAGATAAGAAAGGTAGAACGCTAAATCTTTGGTAAACTTGTATGCCACCCTAATAACTTTTATTTTTCAATTTTTATATACAAAAATGGGCAGAGTGCTAAAACCCGGGCAGATTTCCAGTATAAATTTGTATATATATTTTTTTTTCATCTATAACATTGGTTGGAAACAATTCATTTAATCTTGTGGTAAAAATCGATAATTTTTCAATTTTTATATACAAAAAGAGCAGAGTGCTAAAACCCGGGCAGATTTCCAGTATAAATTTGTATATTTTTTTTATCTATAACATTGGTTGGAAACAATTCATTTAATCTTGTGCAAAAATCGATAATTTTTCAATTTTTATATACAAAAAGAGCAGAGTGCTAAAACCCGGGCAGATTTCCAGTATAAATTTGTATATATTTTTTTATCTATAACATTGGTTGGAAACAATTCATTTAATCTTGTGCTAAAAATTGATAGTTTTTCCTTATAAATTTGTGTGCCCCTCCCACAATCCTTTTTGTTTCTCCGTTTATTGTATATATATATAATATATTATATATATATATATATATTATAATCTTATATTTTTTATATTTTTTTTTTTTTCTGTAACCTATATATAGGCTGTAACTCTTTATGTACTTCAGTGTTCCTGAGGATGTCATTAGACGAAAGCGCTTGAGCACCATTCTGTGTTTCCTTTCCTTCGTGTTTTATTCATCATAAATATTTTTCACGTGTTACTTTCGTGAAATAATTTTCATATATATATATATATATATAGATATATATATATATATAATATATATACCACACAAGGTGGCGCAAAAGTCGCGCATCAGGAATTTTCAATGTCAATTATAATATATTATTTTTTTCTCTTAGGTAGGAGATGGCTGCGAAATTAACAATAGACGAGAGGGTGAGCTGGTTTTTAAATGCATGGAATAGGAGGTACTACAAATTGATGAATCGGTAGAGAATTTAAATTCTGTACCGATTCATCGATTTGTTGTACCTGGTATTCCATACATTAAAACCAAACTCACCCTCTCGTCTATTGTTACTTTCGCAGCCATCCCCTACCTAAAAGAAAATAGGAGCAAATGTAGTTTACGGCCCCCTGTGGTGCCTAGTGTAGTTTACGTTCCCCTACATTATCCTACATTGTGTTCCCCAACTTTGTCCGCGTATACCTAATCAAATAAAACGTTAAAACTAACAAAAATATTACGACATAACCTAACCAATCGTCAATATATATATATATATGCTGCAAACCCACAAGGAAAAAGAAAAACGATTCCAAGGCCTTTCGTGTATTCAAAGCTACACCTCGTCAGGGAATGAAGTTAAAAGGCGAGATGCCCATAAATATATACAATGTACAGGAAAAACAAAACAATTAGCACATACTTAACAAGGGTTAATGAGAGGCAAAAGAAATTTTAACATGATATCGTCAATTTTATACGTCCCCGCACTGTTATTGAAATTGCTTTTAAAATGAATAAATGCACATTCTAGAATATTTCGTTCTATTATTATATCTCTGTTTTTAACAAGCGCTTTAGAACTACCCCACTTGATGCTATGGTTACATCTATACATATGGTTAAATAAAGCATTGGAAGTATTAGCTGTTCTACAAGCATATTTATGCTGTTTTACCCTAATATATAACGTTTTACCGGTTTGACCTATATATACTGAGTTACATTGTGTACATCCGATCGAATACACACAACCAACAACATTATCAGGGCTATTCTTTATTAGGCGTGATTTAACAGTATTATTATACTTAAAGATTACATTAATGCCAATTGCTTTAAGTACAGTTGGAAGGTATTGAAAATTAACATGGTAAGGTAGGCTAAGGATATTTTTACGCTGAAATTCCTTTACAATTACATTATTATAATACCTATTCTTGGCTTTCTTAAGACAGTTATCTAAAAATGAAATAGGATAACATAATTTAGTACCAATATTCATGATATTGCATAACTCGGAATCTAAAAATTCAGGACTGACAACTCTCAATGCTCGAAGAAACATAGCAGAGAAAATAGAGGATTTAATCGAAGGATGATGGTCAGAATAATAATAACTCTTACGTGCATTTTTATTCTGACCATCATCCTTCGATTAAATCCTCTATTTTCTCTGCTATGTTTCTTCGAGCATTGAGAGTTGTCAGTCCTGAATTTTTAGATTCCGAGTTATGCAATATCATAAATATTGGTACTAAATTATGTTATCCTATTTCATTTTTAGATAACTGTCTTAAGAAAGCCAAGAATAGGTATTATAATAATGTAATTGTAAAGGAATTTCAGCGTAAAAATATCCTTAGCCTACCTTACTATGTTAATTTTCAATACCTTCCAACTGTACTTAAAGCAATCGGCATTAATGTAATCTTTAAGTATAATAATACTGTTAAATCACGCCTAATAAAGAATAGCCCTGATAATGTTGTTGGTTGTGTGTATTCGATCGGATGTACACAATGTAACTCAGTATATATAGGTCAAACCGGTAAAACGTTATATATTAGGGTAAAACAGCATAAATATGCTTGTAGAACAGCTAATACTTCCAATGCTTTATTTAACCATATGTATAGATGTAACCATAGCATCAAGTGGGGTAGTTCTAAAGCGCTTGTTAAAAACAGAGATATAATAGAACGAAATATTCTAGAATGTGCATTTATTCATTTTAAAAGCAATTTCAATAACAGTGCGGGGACGTATAAAATTGACGATATCATGTTAAAATGTCTTTTGCCTCTCATTAACCCTTGTTAAGTATGTGCTAATTGTTTTGTTTTTCCTGTACATTGTATATATTTATGGGCATCTCGCCTTTTATCTTCATTCCCTGACGAGGTGTAGCTTTGAATACACGAAAGGCCTTGGAATCGTTTTTCTTTTTCCTTGTGGGTTTGCAGCATTTATTCATTTCACGTGTTTTATTGTGAAATTCATCCTATATATATATATATATATTATATATATATATATATATATATATATATATATATATATATATATATATATATATATATATTGACGATTGGTTAGGTTAAGTCGTAATATTTTCGTTGGTTTTAAAGTTTTATTTGATGGATTCATTTAAAATATGTCTCCTAAAGATCCTAGTGTAGTTTACGTTCCCCAACTTTGACCTAGTGTATCATAGTTTGTGTCCCCTTTTGCGTCCGGGCTACGTAAACTACATTTGCTCCAGAAAAAAAAAAATATATATATATATATATATATATATATATATATATAGCCAAGATCAACGGGTGCAAAGAACTAAATTACTGGGAAAGGTTACATAAACTAGACCTATATTCACTGGAAAGGAAAAGAGAGATCCACAATTATTTACACTTGGAAAATAATGGAGAAACTAGTCCCTAATCTTACTCTGAACCCTATAACTCCCCAAACAACGGTGGAAAGTAGAAACGGTAGACTGTGTCGTATTCCCAAATTAAAGGCGAGACAGGGAACATCCTTAACCCTGAAAGAAAATAGTTTTATGGTGAGAGGACCAAAACTGTTTAATCAGCTGTCCAAAGACTTAAGAAACATGAAGGGAGTTGCAGTGAACATCTTCAAAAGAAGATTAGACGCCTGGCTCAGAACAATCCCCGATGAGCCTGGCGTACCTGGCTATGTGAGGTGGAGAGCACAAGAAACCAACTCACTACTTCACCAGGCCAACTCGAGAGGAGGGGCGACAAGCTTGACCTTCGCGAAATGAGGCGTCATCGCGCGGAACCTTTGTAAGGTGTATATATATATATATATATATGTGTGTGTAGAGACCGACCGGAAAGTTCCTCTCCTCACGTCCGCAAACACCCGGAATCATCAGAAACCAAAAAACACACGTGATTTTCAAGGAGAGAGACACAAAAGGATGTTTGTCTTCTCCCAAAAGGCCCGCGAAAAGTTAGCCTCTTCCGAGCCTATATAAGCCATAGTTCACTAAACTCACTCTCACTTTGCTTGTTGAATACTTTTCTTCTTTCTCTTCTTTCTTCCTTTTCTACCTCCCTTCGGGGAGTCAAAAAAAAAAAAAAATGGTGTCAATAATCCAGCAGGGTTGAATGAAGCACCTTAAACAGAAAAAACAAACTTTGCTTGTTACTCCTCCGCGTGAATCTCCTCTTTCACTTAGCCTCAGTCCCTCAAACAACACCTCAACAATACACGAAGCGAATCAACACTTGAGGCGACCTACAATTTCATCCCGCTGGAAGCAAACCACTCTACCGGCGTCATCCTTCTGGCGCTGGCTTCACTCATCCTTCACCATAATTCGATCGGCGCCCGTTCAACAAGTACCTCAATACGTCTTCAGAGTTATCACCGGCGAAACGCAATACGGTCAAATTTCACGTAGGCCCAAGTCAGTCTTCAGAGTTACCCACGTCGAAACGCAGGACGATAAACCTTCACGTAGGTTTCTTCAGTCTCCAGAGTTATCCAGCGTCGCGGTAAGCCTCTTGTCGGCCCTCACTCGGCCTACAGTGTTTTGTTACGTCGTGCTAGACTATTGAGGATTCAAAGCTGAAAATCCACAAACTCAGCCTAATCGCGTAGGTCCTAAAAGGTGTCTTCAGTACTGTTCAAACTAACTCTCTCGCTAAGACCGCAGTAGGCCTATTCAAGTGTTGTACCAGTACCGTAGTTTTGTATCACCTTGTTATTGTATTCATTCATATAACTTACTTATTTTGCATCCGATTGTTTATGTGCTCTTTTATGCATTTCATTTTTACCGACCTAATCCATTTACTGTACTATACCGTACTTTCATTATTTCAGTTATTATTGGCTTAATCACAATTCTGTGTTCACCTCTGCATATCTCATTAGCCTATCTGAATTAGTGTACTTACTTACAGTTAGACTGTATAACCATTTCTTATTGCTAATATATAAATAATCAGTCATCTTTAGCATAGTATAAATACCGTTATATAATTGTTAATCACTATGAATACCGTTATTGAATTGTTAATCACTGTGAACAAATATAATTGATTTATTTTCCTAATTAAACACAAAGCAACAAAGTAATTTCTCTCTCCTTATTAAATATTGTTTGATTGGGCTGTAATCCCCAAGCTTGTGACCCCTAATTATTCATTTCAATTTATTTCATAAATTATATTAAGCCTACTTTCTTGGCCACTTCAAATTGGTGATCTGTAGGCCAATATATATATATATATATATATATTGGCCTACGGATCACCGAATTGATGTGGCTAAGAAAGTGGACTTACTATAATTACTGAATAAAATTGAAATGAAATTAGGGGTCACCAGTTTTGGGGTTACAACCCAAACAACAATATTTAATAAGAACAGAAAAATTACTTTGTTGTTTGTGTTTAATTAGGAAAGTAAATCAATTATTTGTTCACAGCGATTAACAGTTCAATAAAGGTATTTACAATGATTAACAATTATATAACGGCATTTATATTATGCTAAAGATGACTGGTTCTTAGCACTAAGGAATGGTTATATAGTCTAATTGTTAAGTAAATACGCTAATTCAGATAGGCTAATGAGATATGCAGAATGAACACAGAATAAATAATGAAGCCTATTGATAACTGAAATAATGTAAATACGGTACGGCACAGTAAGTCGATTAGGTCTGAAAAATGGAATGCATTAAAGGAGTACATAAACAATCGGATGCAAAATAAATGAGTTATATGAAAGAACACAATAACAGGGTGATACAACACTACGGTATTGGTACAACACTTGAATAGGCCTACTGCGGTCTTAACGAGAGAGTTAGTTTGCACGGTAATGGAAACACTTTTAGGGCCTACGTGATTAGGCAGAGCTTGTGGAAGCACGATGTAACAAAAACACTGTAGGCCGAGTTAGCGACAAGAAGCTTACCGCGACGCTGGAAAACTCTAGAGACTGAAGAAGGCTACGTGAAGGTTGACCGTATTGCGTTTCGCCGTAGATGACCTTGGAGACTGTAGGCCGAGGTGAAGGATTGACCGTATTGTGTTTCGCCGTATGTGACTTTGGAGACTGTAGGGGGCCTACGTGATGGAGGATGTGCTGAGGGCCTGGGCTTCGAAGGACTGCTTCTGTAGCCAGACTGGCCTTACCGGCGAGAGGATGAGTGTTGAAAGCCGGTAGAGACTTGTTGAAAAGGGGCCAACGGAAAACGCCTACAGCAGTGATGTTGTTTCTTGCAGGATGGAATTGTAGAGTCGCCTCAATTGTTACTTCGTTTCTTGTATGGTTGGAGTGTGACTTGAAGGGCTGAGGCCGGCTGAGGTCGAAGCGGCGCTACGTGAGGTGAGATTCACGAGAAGTAAAGAGCGGAGTGAGAGCGAGTTTCAGTGAACTCTGACTACTTTTAAAAATAGGCTCGTAAGACGCTAACTTTTCGCGGGCCTTTTTGAGAAAAACACAAACGTCCTTTTGTTTCTCTCCCCTTAACAAACTACGTGTGTTTTTTTATTCCTGATGATTCCAAGATGTCTGCGAACGGCGAGGAAAAGGAATTTCTTTGTCTGGCCTCTAGTCCTCTACATATATATTATTAAGTTATTCTTTCGGTATATGCGTGTATAGGATTATTTTGTTACATGTAATTTCGATTTTCATTTGGACAAATGTTTACTGGGCGGTGAAACTCTAGGTTTGCTCATAGCTGCTAGCTCCTGGGTTTGGCCGACCAGTCACTCTATCAATGCTCACGCAGTGGGGAAATGAGTTTCCAGGCTATCTTTTTACAAATATTTAATGAATGTCTGCATACGTGTGAAATGTTGGGTTTCTTTCGTTCTATAATAATAATAAATAATAATAATAATCATTCGTCGTGTCGTACAGTCGATTGAGAATGTCCCCTCTTGAAACTCCATATTTCTTACCATAAATATTAGCAAGAAACACGGAGTTTTACTGCAGGATTCTTGAATTAATTGTACGTGAATGACTGTCACTTTCATTTTTAGTTGTTTTGATATATACTCTTACCCATCTTCTCTATCCTTCCCGTTATTAAATTTTAAGTTCATAGCAAATGTACAAAAATTAGCACTTTCACCTGCGAAAGAATTACTTAAATAAGTTTATGAACAACAAAGTTGTATTAAGAATTACCGAGATATCTTCTTCGTTCGCAAATATTTTATTCCGTCTTTAATCATAGTTTGAGTGATTTTATTTTACGTCTTCATTTATAATATTTTTGACGTGTCTATTTGGGTTAATTAAATCATTATTTAATTACTTTGTCTATTTTTTACACACACACACACACACACATATATATATATATAAGCACACCGGACAAAAAATTAGTCACCCCTAATAGCACCGATAGTAGGAAGTTCAAGGTCACACAGAGGGCGCTGATGTAGCATTGGTAAGTGACAAGTAGCGGTGACGTAGCACACAGGATCAGATCTGTTTCGTGAGGTGGTGAAGAACAAAGTGTGTGTTGGATATAGTCTGCAAAATGGGTCGTGAGGCAGACGTTACTCAGTGGCAAAAAGGAGCCATCGTGTTTGGCAGAGCCCACGGACACAAAATGTCTGAAGTAGCCCAATTTGTTGGTGTGTCAACGCGTACTGTCCAGCGAGTTTACAAAGAGTGGTGTAGTTCGCAATCAACTGACAATCGACGGCGTAACTGTGGCCGGAAAACAATTCTCGACAATAGGGGCCGCCGCCATGTTTCTCGTCTAGTAACTGCAAATCGTTTTCAAACCAGAGAACAATTGCTCCAAGAAACCAATGAGGTTCTCCAGCGACCAATTTCCGAACGGACATTGCGACGAGAACTGCATGCGATGGACATCTGGAGCAGGGTACCACGGAAGAGGCCGCTGTTAACAGCAAGTCACAAATTGGCACGTTATAAATGGGCTCAGAGGCACAAAAACTGGACTGCGGCAGATTGGAAACGTGTAATTTGGTCCGATGAGTCCCGTTTTTGTTTGTTCTCCAATGATGGGAGGCGACGAGTACATCGCAGGTCCAATGAAGCCTTTAATCCTGAATGCGTCGAAGGTGTTGTTGTTCAGGCTGGAAACAGAAAGTGAAGCGCAGGAATAGACACCCACGGACTCTGGCGGAACTTCGGGACCGGCTGATGAACGAGTGGCAGCAAATCGATGTTCAGTACATGCACAACCTCGTAGAGTCTCTGCCTCGCCGGATTCGTGCGGTTATCAAGGCCAGAGGCGCCGTCACACGTTATTAGGTACATTCTGAGAGGGGTGACTAATTTTTTGTCCGGTGTGCTTATATATATGTGTGTGTGTGTGTGTGTGTGTGTGTCTGGCTATGAAGGTAGACTATATTTTCATTTCGCGAACTACAGTATATTAAAATCATAATTGAAGACATCTGTTAACGATACATTCCCCATTTTCTTTTACAGCATTTAATATATGTTAATTTAATTTAACTGAATTGTATTGAACTGAAGTTTTTATTGTTTAAATAATACAACAATGCATAAATAACACTGACATCAGTCAAATTTTAGTTGAATAAAATGTTGCAAAATAGAAAAAGAGCGTTTTACAATGTCAGTAAAATTACATTTGCAAGCCCGTTCAGGAAGGTGTCTAGTTTACATACGAGTTAAGGATCAGTGGTTTATAATCTTTCTTAACCCTCAACGGGTAGGGTGGAGTCAAAATGATCCACGTTGATTTTAAAGTTAATATTCTAACTCGAATCAAAAATGTAAATAATGTAGTAATGTCTAATTAAAAATTAGAATGTTTTGGTTATAAGAAATTAATAAAGAAAATAATAATATTTAATAAATGTAATTACGATAAATAATGGTTTGTTCATAAAAAAATATAGAAATACGAGTTGGCAACGCCTGAACACAGGCTAGAGGCTGGGTAGGAATGCCCGGCAGTCACCGGATGGCCTTGGGTTTAAGAAGGTGTCTTTTGGTGTTAAGATGTTTTGTGTGAATTTAGAATATTATTTCATGTCTCTCCCCGACTTAGAATGTTAACGTTAATTTCCCCCTCGCATTACCCCGTTTATCTAAAACGTTTCGGCATAAATAAAAGTTAGTAAAATGTTAATACGCGTATAAATTAACCCCCCTGTCTCCCTTGCATTGTTTGAATGATAACGGCTTTCCACTCGGTCATGCTACCCGTATTTATAAAGTACACCGAAAGCGAGTGAAAAGAGTGTAAAGAGAATGATTAATGATAGAAGAGAAATTGGAATAAAGAAAGAGAAAATAGTATAAAAACGCAAATAAGAAAGGTTAAAAAAGGCATAATTACTACATTTTGGTGGCAAGCGGTGGCCCTAATTACATTTACTTACGGGGCTTTCCCACGTGCCTTATATTTCGGTCAAAATTGTTGCTATCCGTATTATAGCATTAATAAATATTCTGTTTCGATAATTTAAATGGTAAAATGCATTGTGTACCCCATTTGCAAACAAATTTCGATTTCCATTCCTTAACAATTCATTGGAACTGTAATTCAAAATGGCGCCTCACTTTCGAAATCCTCGTAGCGTCCTCGTAATTTTCGCGGTCAAATTTTTTTTGTTTTTTCTCTTCTCATTGGAGTCTAGATTTCCAAACCGCTCTAACTCAAAATTTCTCTTAGTCGTCTTGTCGAGACAGTTGTAATGTGGAGTAAAAAATTAGAGTCAAAATTCGAGAGTCGTTTGTTTCCTCTTTCTTCGCGTTGTTTTCTTTAGATTTCGTTTCGTTCGGTCGGAGAGAGAAATTTCAAAATTGATAATTGCTGTCCGATGACTCATTCTTTTTTTCTTTCCTTCCATTTTTTTTTACCTCTCTAACAGCCAACCTATTTTGTGTTTAAAGTCCTTTTTTGTGTTTACAATTTCGGAATTAGTAAAAATTGTGATGATAATAATAATAATGATTGGTAAATAAATTTTACACTTATATGAATTAAATTATTTTATTTATTTAAATAGATTGTGACATGCATTTTTATACGGTAAGGTTTAAAAATGTTTGAGTGTATAGGTGACGCATTTCTAGGTGTATTATGTATATAGCGAATTGTAAAAAATTTAGTAGGTAGTTCTTAAGATTATTCTTTGACTGGATGTGTCGCCTGTAAATCCTTTAGACACATCAACATCAAATATGTATAATTTTGAGGATCGCTTTGTAGTTTTCGCTTTATAGTTTAAGTTAATTTTAAAGTGAAAATCGAAAAATAATCGGTAAAGACACTAATTTATACTGGGTCAAATTCGGACTGTTTAAGTTTATTATGCTTGCCGTATATAAATTGTGAGAGACTTCAAAATAAGCAAAATTTGTTATAAAAAGATAAAAATTGAAATTGAAATAGAGAAATTGTTTTCATAAATTCTTTTGATAAATTAATTTCTGTTTTTGAATTTTTTTTATATTCATTAATGTTTATATTTTTATAGGTCGGCTGATTGTTGTTGTCTATTTTTTTTCTTTCTTTCATTTTCAAGACAATTCCGAGTAATATTTTGTAAACTTAGGCTGTTTAAATTTTATTTATTCTGAAATTAGATTTTATTGTGTTAGGGAGCGTTTTTTTTTAAATTTTTATTTTGGGTATTAAAAATTAAATTTTTTTACGTTCGCGCGTTTGCATAGAGAATATTACAAAATTATGTCCGGCTGTAAATGCAGTTTGTTCGGTTAGGAATATTTTTATAGAGGCTTGCTTAAAATCAAAGCGAACACTCTTCATTATACACTGATTTTTTTTTTTTTTTTTTACATAGTACGTTGCGTGTATTTTTGGGTTCATAATATCTGTTCTTATTTAGAATAACGATGTAAATTTGTAGTTTCACTTGGAAAAGATAAATTGATGGAATTCTTGTAATTTACAAACCATACTGGGTTTTGTGTTGCAGGAGAGAGTTGTCTCTCAGATGTAATTTGTGAATTGCGAGTTTGCTTCCTATGAAATTTAGCGTTTCAAATTGGAATTAATGTATTAAAGTAACTTTTCGGTATTAATATTTAAATTTTTTATATTTAATGATTGTTTTGGAAAATTGTTATTTTTTAAACTTCAGTTGGTTTTACTCATGCAGTTGAAACTGTAGCTAGAGTGTTAACCGGAGATGGAGCCCTTCAGATGGCCAGTAACGTTTTTGTGGTATCTATGTGTGCTTACCCCAAAGTATAAGAGGGTTCGTGATTTTCAGAGAATTGATGACATGAAGTTTCTGGATTTCATTTTTGTCTTTTGTATTTAAATGTATCGATGTGATTTCTGAAGGTAGTTTGAATAATAATATTTTTTTTAATTATAATAACGGTTATTATGAATGGGCGCTTTATATTTCTACTGTGCAGTATTGTTTCGTTGCGTTTGATGATTTTTTTTATCTTCTCCGATGTAACTGCCATAAGTGATCTTACTGGTAGATTTGTCATTTTTTTCCGTGAATTTGGGAATTTGTCCAGAGCAAATTATAGTTATTGTTTCGAAGTGAAATGTCGAGAAAATTCGGTGAATTAAATATGAAATGATAATCAGTAGCAGTACAAACGTTTCGAATAATTTTTTGTCAAAATTTCGAGAGGCTCGATTTGGAGGCAACTAAGCTTGGATCCGAGTTCCATCCATTGAGTTTAGTTGACCTGATAGGGGATCGGTCACCGATGAGAGAGAGAGAGAGAGAGAGAGAGAGAGAGAGAGAGAGAGAGAGAGAGAGAGAGAGACCTAATGCGCAGGGACTTGGCGCAGGACAGTTTCGGAAGAGAAGAGAGAAGAGTGAGAGAAGAGAAACCGACTGTGTACTGTGCAGGGACTTGGCACAGGACAGTTTCGGTCGAAGATGGTCTACTGGTATTTTTCGGGCAGTAGCTGGTCACGCTGCTCGATGCTTCGCTAAATATGTGCAGGGCCGTTTCCTGGCATAAGCAGACTAAGCGGCCGCTTAGGGCCCCGCTGCTACTAGGGGGCCCCTAGACAGGCTCCCAGGTCATAGCTCAGTGGGCAAGAATAGGAATATAGCTGAAGTTATTATTAATATTATTGTTATTATTATTATTATTATTATTATTATTAATATTATTATTATTATTATCATCACCATCATTATTATCATGATTATTATTATTTAGCAGATTAGTTGTGGTTAACTAGATGTGACTTCGTGCATCTTGGAAAATGAAACGACATTATCCATCAGGAGCTGAAAAACGGAAAAAGAAGAAAATAGAGGAGGAGAAGCTTTCCAGTAGCACAGGTGAGATGTGCCACTTGTATATTCTTATGATTACAGTTCAGGCAACTAGGTTAGGTAGACCATCAAGCTAGGCAAGTGCTCAGGAATCGTGTAGAGTAAGCTAGTCTCTGTAATATTTATAATATTTCCAAATGTGAAATTTAATGGATCACATCACCTCAAATTCTGTTCACACAGATCAATTATCAAACAAGATAAGAAAGAGTATTTTAGCAAAAATTAACAGAATATGTAATGTTATGTTCTCCTCAGGAGCACTACTGAAATATTTGGAAAAGCCATCCTCAGCAAAGCCTGATGAGCATCATGAGCCAACAGCAGGACCATCCTCTATGCAACCTCAAACACCAGTAGAAGTAGAGCCTGATGAACCAACAAGTGGCCCATCTTCTGTTCAGCTTCAAACACCACACACAGGCATTTCTACTGAGCAACAAGAACCAAGATCTGCTCCACCGCTTGATCCGTATGACTGGCCAGTTGTCCTGTTAGATGCCTTGAAGACAGATCTGGTGTCTCGAGATCAGTCCAGATTTCACATTCCCTAAAAGAGAGGACGGTAGAAGCGTTCATCACCATTACATGTACAGAACATTAATTAATGGGGAAAAAATAAAGCGAAGCTGGCTGATGTACTCTAGAAGGAATGATGCTCTTTATTGCTTCTGCTGCAAGTTGTTTTCAAGGAAGTCGTACAAACTAATTACGGATGGACTTTCAGACTGGATAAACGTTGGTTCGCTTCTGAAAGGCCATGAAAATAGTTCAGAACATGCAGATAACATGGCAACATGGAAGGATCTGGAACTGCGGCTAAAAACTGGGAGGACCATTGACCAAACTGAAATGTCATTAATGGAGGTAGAGCGAAGACGCCAGCGAGATGTTCTCACACGTCTTGTAAGTATAATCCAATCACTGGCAGAGAGAAACCTTGCTTTCAGGGGGTCTTCCTCTACATTGTACAATCTAGACAATGGCAAATTCTTGAAGGAGTTTGAGCTGCTTGTCAAATTTGATCCAGTGATGAAACAACACACCAGCAGAGTCGAAAGTGGCCAATATAGTCATTCAAGTTACCTAGGAAACATCATTCAAAATGAGCTCATTGGGTCCATTAGTGGGAAGATCTTGGATGCCATTGTTGCAGAAATAAAACAAGCTAAATATTACTCACTCATTTTAGACTGCACTCCAGCCATAAGCCACGAAGAACAGATGTCGATTATTATCAGAACTGTTAAAATGGGTGAAGTACCAGAAATAAAAGAATACTTCTTGGGCTTTCTTGAGGCTTCAGAAAGTACAGGCCTGGGTTTATCAGTTCTGATTCTGAAGAGACTAGATGAACTGAATATTCACTTTGATGACTGCAGAGGACAGTCATATGACAACTGAGCGAACATGAAGGGCAAGAACAAAGGTGTTCAGGCAAGGTTATTAGAGAAGAACTGTCGTGCACTCTATGTTCCATGTGGGGCTCACACTCTGAATCTTGTAGTGGCTGATGCAGCTAAAGCTTCCACAGATGCCATCAGCTTCTTTGGCAACGTACAAAAATTGTACAACCTTTTTGCAGCAGCTACACAGAGATGGACAATCCTAAAGAAGCACGTGAACATAACACTCAAGTCTTGGAGTGAAACCAGGTGGGAGAGCCGGCTTAAGAGCATTGAGGCTGTGCGATACCAGAGCCACAACATCAGAGAGGCCCTGTTGGAAGTCAGAAACAATGCCACAGATGCCATAGCCAGGACTGAAGCACAAGCACTTGCAGAGGAGGTAGGGTCTTATCGCTTTCAGATTTGCACAGTAGTATGGTATGACATTCTTCATGCAGTTAACCATGTGAGCAAACTTCTGCAGTCTCCTACAATGCAGTTTGATGTGGCAGTCAACCCCTCACAAAAACAAAAGACTCACTCACCAGCTACAGAAATACAGGTTTTGTTGCAGCACAAGTCGTAGCTAGGGACATACGTGAGGAAATGAATGTGGAGGCTGTGCTGAAGGAGAAGTGGCTCAGATCCACAAAAAAGCACTTTGCTTACGAAGCTCCTGACGAACCATTTACAGAAGCCTTAAAGAGGCTGGAAGTCAAATTTTTCAATGTGGTGGTGGATTGTGCCATCGGGTCAATAAATGAGAGATTCAAAACATTAGATGATGTGAGGGACGTATTTGGGGTTCTCCTAAACTTCACCACAATGAGCAAAGAAGACTTGTCCTGCAAGTGTGAAAAGCGCTCTAAGATACCGAGCTCTGGAGCTGACTCTGACATTGATGGAAGAGAATTGGCCCCCGAAATTAAGAACTTGCCGACTTTACCTTCACACAACATGACTGCATTGGAGCTTCTCTCCTTCATTCATCAGAAGCAACTGGAGGAACTATACCCCAATCTCTGGGTTGCACTAAGAATTGCCTGCACTCTACCTGTGACAGTAGCGTCAGCCGAGAGGAGCTTCTCTAAGATGAAGCTACTCAAGAACTACCTCAGATCATCAAAGGGGCAGGATCGCCTCAGTGGCCTTGGCATCTTAAGCATCAATCAGAACGTTGGCAGGGAGATTTCATATGATGATGTTATTGATGATTTCGCCCAGAAAAAATCTAGGAGGCAAAAATTTTGAAGATACAAACTCTTCTGTATAACTGTTAGCTATTACACGATTGTATCGTAGAGTTAGTAATTGGTTGGTAGTTGATAATTGCATTATTTTTTTATACATAGTTCTGTCATTTATTCTAAATAATGTATAAGATAATTTTCAGGAATTTCATGAAGAGTATTTTTTCTGTTTGTCTTCTGAAAGTACATATTTGTTGTTTTGGACATAAATGTTTCATTAAAATTGTTTCATAATTGTTTTTTATTAATACAGCCATTTTTTGTATGTGTGTGCTGAGGTGATGTAGTAAGGCGTGAGTTGGTGGATGGAGGGGTGGGGCCTCAAATTGGTATACTGCTTAGGGTCCCCTAATGGCTAGAAACGGCCCTGAATATGTGTTTTAGCACTCGGTTGGCATACCACGAGAGTTTGAACGAGTGTCTAAGGCTTTACTGTCCATACAGACATACAGTAGGTTCGTTGCGAAACCGCCTTCGGCGAAGTGATCGTTTGATTATTGCCAGTAAGAGAGTCTTACAGCTGGAAGTAGAAAGAGCAGCGTTCACCGACAAAAGTTGAGATGAGACAGGCGAGTTTCTTCGTCGACTTCTAGAATTGCAAATTCCGTCCAATTCCGGTGCGTGGTTCCACTTTCAATATATCCCCCCCCCTCCCCTGATCCTCTTAGAATTTGACGTCTCTCTTGTTTTTTTTTTCGCCATTTGGAGAGAGAGCGGAACCAACCTAAAGCGTGCTGACCTGTTGCATGGTGATGCAATCCCTTGCATTCTAGCGAAGTGAGCTGGAGACTGCGATTGAAAATTGAAGAAGTCCTTTGTCAACTGTGCGGATTGTGATCTAAACAGCATCCAGCTATTATTGTACTGATTGTTATGTAATGAAATTATAAGTGAAAGGGTGTGATTATTGCTCATATTTGTTGTGTATTTCGTGAAATAGTATGTGCTCTCTGGTCAGTATTTTATATAAACGTTTTCTTGTTTTTTCTATGTTGCCCTGATAGTAACTGTATAACTATATAAATATTTGTTTCGAATGTAAAGCGATTTTTGATGAGGAATCGCTGGAATAGATCGTGAACTTGAAATTTGTGTAACCAGTGTTAAGAAAATTATCCGTTATTTGTCACGTTACCAATTTGTTACAGGTTGTAAAATTGATTATTAGTGTGAAATGTTATTTTTATGCAAATGTTGTGGAAATTATAGTTTTGCTTCTTTTCGATTTTATAAAATTATACAAAATATCTGATGTGTGGAATTTGTCATTCTAATGATTTCTTCTCTATTCAACTTTGAACTTGTTAAAAAAAAAACAACAACTGCAAAATAAATAATTTTGTTGAATAAATAAATAAATTTGTTAAACGATATTAATAAGTTTTCCTAGTGAAAAACTTATTTGAAAGGGGTGATGCGAGTGTAGTAATGTCTAATTAAAAATTAGAATGTTTTGGTTATAAGAAATTAATAAAGATAATAATATTTAATAAATGTAATTACGATAAATAATGGTTTGTTTATAAAAAAATATAGCAATACGAGTTGGCAACGGCTGAACACAGGCTAGAGGCTGGGTAGGAATGCCTGGCAGTCATCGGATGGCCTTGGGTTTAAGAAGGTGTCTTTTGGTGTTAAGATATTTTGTGTGAATTTAGAATATTATTTCGTGTCTCTCTCCGACTTAGAATGTTAACGTTAATTTCCCCCTCGCATTACCCCGTTTATCTAAAGCGTTTCGGCATAAATAAAAGTTAGTAAAATGTTAATACGCGTATAAATTAACCCCCCGGTCTCCCTTGCATTGTTTGAATGATAACGGCTTTCCACTCGGTCATGCTGCCCGTATTTATAAAGTACACCGAAAGCGAGTGAAAAGAGTAAAGAGAATGATTAATGATAGAAGAGAAATTGGAATAAAGAAAGAGAAAATAGCATAAAAACACAAATAAGAAAGGTTAAAAAAAAGCATAATTACTACAATAAAACTTGTCGCTCTTTTCTTTGCATTTTCTACTATATGAACAAAATATTCTGATATCATGCGCCTTGGTGGTGTAGTGATTAGCATCGCTGACTAAGAATCCATCGGCCCCGGGATCGAGACCCGGTGACGGCAGGCGGCACGCAGCAAAACCAAGGTTAACCAAGGTATATATACGTATATATCAAGGTTAACTGAAAGTTCAAAGGTGTTTTATGTGGATTAAAAAAACATTTTTTTGAAGTTTATTACACAGGGGTCATTTTGACGCACCCTACCATTTATTTATGATACAAATATTTAATCGTATTTATTAAGGGATAAATTAAGTTTAAGAAACAGAATTTCCCACAGATGTCGACAACGCATTTCACTCTTTCCCAGCCTCATAATTGAAATTAAACCTAATAACGTTAATTCTTCGAAAGGGGATAATAAAATTACCTTTATGTAGTGTTCCTCTTTACATTATTAATTTCTTTTACTCTTCTACTTCTTTACAGGTATTTTCTATTATAAACAACGCCATTCCTACTCTGAAAGCACACTGCGTGGCCGAGGAAAGGATGAGAGAGAGAGAGAGAGAGAGAGAGAGAGAGAGAGAGAACACGAACGAACGAACGGGTAAAGAATGTACTTACATGATCGGTATTATGTTTCTGGAGTACATATTAATTGTATAATTTCACACTAGAATTTATCACATCTTTCACCGTTCCCACAAGGAAGGAATTTGTTTGTTTTTCGGTATGAAAATGGCCCTCGGAGCGCTGTTACAAATTGTGTTACAAAATGTTATACGTTCTACTATTGGTTAAAAGAAAACGGCGATACTGTGAACTTTTACATGATTGGTTACCTTTTAAAGCACCCAAAACTCTCTCTCTCTCTCTCTCTCTCTCTTTCCCTCTCTCTCTCTCGTTTTTGTTTCGAAACAAATAATCGTTATAGGCAATAATCAATTCAACAGCCCTTCAGTCAACAGTCAAATTAAACAACAAATCACTAAAATAATCGTATTAAATTCCATTAAGTTAACAAATCATATCAAAAAATAATCATATTATTCGATGAGCATCGGTGGTGTAGTGCTTAGCGTCGATGGCTACGAATCCGACTGTGGTAAATAAAAGGAATTTTATTACAGTTAATTATTCTTAATTAAATAAAGACAGTAGTACACACATAAACTTATAAATGTCTTCAATTTCGATTTTTAGGATACATATTTTTCTTAGGATTAGTTATCTGCGAATTGCTGCAGTGTTCCGAAAATAAGGTTATGATAAACGATTTTATTTTGGAATGATTGTAATCCAATTATAAATAAGATTGGAGTGTAGCGTAGCTGTAGCCGCACCTTCTTCACCTTCGTCAGCACCTCTTCAGCGACACCTTAGGCACTTTCGAAGATTCTCTTTCCGCCTTTTTCAGTGTTCCCGCAGCGACTGTTACGGGCAGAGACCCGCGGGCATTCACTCTTATTCATACCGACGCGAGATTTCCTCCATCCCATTGTACAAACTGATCATGTCAGGGATCTAGGGATTATATTATCTGAAGATGCAACATTCAACAGGCACATTGACAAAGTAACCTCATCATGCAAACAACTAATAGGATATATACTGAGGACATTCAGAACTAGGGACAGTATGACCATGCTTACCCTGTGGAAATCATTTGTCCTTCCACGCATTGACTACTGCTCTCAATTATGGTTTCCCCACAAACAAAATGAATTGCAAAAAATTGAGGGCCTACAAAGAACCTTTACTTCGTATATTAAACAACCTGATGGGCAACAGGTGAGTAAAAACAAATTAAACTACTGGGATAGGCTCAGAGGCCTCAACCTTTATTCCATAGAGAGAAGGTTTGAGAGATACATCCTAATCTACACCTGGAAAATTCAGAAGGGCTTTTAGTTGCCCCCAATACTGAACCAATTGTGCCCACCTTAACAAGAACTGGAAGAATGTGTAAAAAATATCACCTCCCACCAAACAGTCTGAGAAAGATTCAAACCCTTCAATATAATAGTATCTCTAGGCAGGGTTCTCGCCTGTTTAACTCCTTGCCTCAGTACCTTAGAGATATAAGTGCAGTCCCAGTAGATACTTTTAAAAAACACTTGGACATGTTTTTAGCCAACATACCCGACCAACCCACAGTGTCAGGGTATTCCTCTGCCAGACCAGCCCCCACAAATTCAATAGGGGACCAAATCGTATGGCAGGAGCTAGAGAAAAGAGGGGTGGCGACCCCGTCGTGGCCCCGCCTCAGGAGGCGCTGAGCGGACTTCGAGGGAGCAGCGCACCCTTGAGGCAGAAGCCCTTTAAGGTAAATTTAAGGTAAATTTAAGGTAAATTTAAGGTACCTCAAACGAGGCGCTCCATTGTTTGACCGACCAGAGTCAAGGACACCTTCCCATAAACTTACCCTCATTTTCGACTCTCGAGACAAACTTTCCTTCGGAACATCTTCAGTCAATCTGGCCGCGCCGCCGCTGGCGCAACGCACCACGCCAGAAGCATTCAAAGGCAGCCCTTGTGGGCCCCTATTAATTCTTTAACTTAATCAAAATTCCTTCATTCTCGCAATATTACTTTTCGTCATTCATTAATTAACTATTGTGCATTTGTCCTTTTGTTATACATTAATGAGTAAGTTATGCAATTTTTTTACTGCACAATCAATTCAAGTAAATTTGATTGTTCATTCAATTGATATTCATATTAGCCGTAAACGTTCATTTCCCGTTTTGTTTAATTAAAGGAAACTCTATCGTGGCATATTAATCTCCTTTAATGATATTTACTATTTTGAAAGATCTGGTGACCTCAATCAATCATTTATTTAATTAACCTAATTTATTACTGATGGATCTAGGCCTTTGGCACAGTAAGAGTAAATAGAGGTAAAATGAAATGTCTATCTGAATCAAGGGGTAGATACTAATTAATTATATCGGGTATACTTAGAGTAGGTACACACACATTTTCTTCGTATGCTTCATACGTTCACTGTATTTAAGATTTTTCGCTGAGAATAAACCCATATTTGAATGTGTTAACTTTTTTAATTACTGATTTCCCAAAATGTCCCGAATAATTTTCATATATTTTTTCTTGGGGCAGGGAAGGACAGCATTCATTTGGTTTTGTGGGAATTTAGGCACAATTTGTTGAAATTACACCAATCGGACAATTTTAAAAGTGTTAAATTTAAGAGCGAGATTTGGGCATGAAAGTCCTTTCCAGATTTAGCTAAAGCCCTGGCATTTACATATGTAATTGTTACAAACAAAGAATTAAGAATTTAATCATCATTATTATTATTAGAAATATATGTACTATAGAGAGAAAGTTCCAAGTAACTTTCCTGAGGGGTTTATATATATATATAATATATATATATATATATATATATATATTCAACTGCAAAGAACACGCAGTATAAATAACGTAAAGAACGACGCTTGTATAGGAGAACATGCCGCGCAAGATGAGAAGAGAGAACGAACAAATGAAAAAATGAGGTAACCACCCGGGAATCGAACCCGGGATCTTCCGATTGCCGGTCAGATATGATAACCATATCTGACCGGCAATCGGAAGATCCCGGGTTCGATTCCCGGGTGGTTACCTCATTTTTTCATTTGTTCGTTCTCTCTTCTCATCTTGCGCGGAATGTTCTCCTATACAAGCGTCGTTCTTTACGTTATTTATACTGCGTGTTCTTTGCAGTTGAAATGTATATATAGATACGGCATGCGAGGGTGCCCCCTTGGGGCATTGGTTTCTGCGCCTATGTAGAAGAATTACGGCATTTGTTCGAGTGAGGCCCGTTGTGTAATGGTTATCATATCTGACCGGCAATCGGAAGATCCCGGGTTCGATTCCCGGGTGGTTACCTCATTTTTTCATTTGTTCGTTCTCTCTCTCATCTTGCGCGGAATGTTCTCCTATACAAGCGTCGTTCTTTACGATATATATATATGGAAATAATTTAACATATCGAATATGAGGATAAATTAATATCATAACTAATGAAAGACTTGGATATTTTTATCAGGATTTCTTCTCCTATTGTTGTTCCTTATTTTCCTCATTACAAATTTAAATATTACAATTATTAACAGCCTAAATATAAAAAAAAGATCTAATATTGTTTTTCACTTTACTTCGACTATCAGAGTTATCGTAGCCTTTCTCATCATCATCATCATTCATCATCATCATCATTATTATCAGTATCATGAACGCTCTTTATTATTTTCTTCATTTTGATCTTGTTACGCTTCTCATCCGTGCCATTTGACAGTGAAATGCAATTTTCGAAGAATATTTAGCAAATACAAAGGAAATGTGTGTTCGGCATCTTCCTTTCAACTTCTCCTTCTTCTGACTCTGACCTTAAACTCGAATAGATACATCGATGAACTCCTCCAAACTCTTCAAAATCCCTTTCCTTTATAATCGATGACACACTTTCAGACTGATGTTCATTTTTGTTCGTTTATTTTAGAAGTTTTTATAAGAGTCTATTTTTTTAAATGAGTTGTATACGCAATGGCCTTCTGTTCGTCGTAACACACCTTTAGATCTTTGGTTAGGATGTCGTTTATGCAAGTTTTGTATATAAAGTAAACCGAATGGAAAATGATTCGATACAGTATTGGGATTTCGATGAGTATAAACAAAAACTTTCTGAAATCTTCTGTAAATAAATGTTCAAACTTTAATTAATTATATATATATATATATATATATTATATATATATATATATATATATATATATATATATATATATATATATATATATATATATATATATATATATATATTAACAGACAATGAAAAAATTCTAAAAGTTAATATTTGTTTAGAATTGAAACAACTAAAGAATTAAAGGCATAATAAACCTTTCCTTTTCATTGAAAAGGAAAATAAAGCAAGATAATTTAAGGAAAAGAGCAGCTATACGACAACAGATCAAAGAAAATAAGACAATGCGAAATGCAAAAAGAAAATATCGATGTTTGAAAGAAAACGACGATGTATGTTTTGTTCTTGCATTTATTTTCCATTTCTACTAATGAATATCGACTTCCTGATAATTTTCATGCGGTGATTTTTCCAGCTACAAAGCGAGACACTTTCTCTGATAGAGAATTCCACACCTGCGATTTCTTATACACGGAATTCACCAAAATCCTTTGTTTACTTGCGGATGTTTGCGTGTTTGTATACGAGTGTTTTGGATAGGAGGAAACATGCGTGTATAAGAGGATCTAGGATAGGGTATATATATATATAATATATATATATATATATATATATTATATATATATATATAGCGAGAAAGTATAGACCAACATTGAATATAAACATAAGTAATTTAATAAAAGTCTTTGGAACTGGACACATTTTGATGAGCATAAAATATTTCTTTAATATTAACATCATAAACTATAGACTAAAACTATGTTCGTCCATAGCAAAGTATCAACAAAAGTGAATCGAGCAAACATTGACGCAATTTAAAGAAATACTGTATATCTGCCCGTAAATTCTGTTTTCGAAATTTGTTTCTCTCGTAATATATTTTGATCGTATTTCGTTCATATATAAATAAATAAATAGAGGGTGTCCCAACAAAAGTACCTATTTTTATTTGCCCCTTATTTTATAATGGATATATATATATTTTATGATTGGGTTTTTTCTTTAGAAAGGTAACAAATTGAGTTTTTTATTCAGCATATACCTATATGCAGTGTTGGAAGTAACGGCGTTACTTATTTGGTAACGGTAACGCCGTTATTTTATTTATATTGTAACGAAATTGGTAACCCCGTTACTTTTCACTCCATTTTCAGTCATTATTCGTTACTCGTTACTTTCTTTTAAAATTTCTATTTTTTCTTATATGAATAATCTATTAATCCTTTAAGTATTTTGTAATTTTTTATTCATATATTTTATATATTTTATATTATTTATATAATTTTCGTTTTTGTAATACTAAGTGCAAAGAGCAATTTTATTTTACATTTTTAGTTTTTTACTTAAGATCTATTGATCGCTATTAATATTATTTCAAATGGTAAAATTGTTAAATTGTATTGCTTACTATTTAAGTATAAGTCTAAAATCAGATATTGTTTCATTGTATTATATATGTGACCTTAATTAAATATTTGCTCGATATTCAGAAATTCTTTTATAATTGCGATGTAGATATATCATATTCTTATATTGAAAAATACTATATTTTCTAGTTTATTATAAAGGTAACGGTAACTGTAACGTTACTTTTCCATAGAAGTAACTGTAGAGGTAATGACGTTACTTTCTATTGCGAGTAACGGTAACGGTAACGCCGTTACTTTAAAAAAGTAATGCGCCCAACACTGCCTATATGCGTATACCTATACATTTCTAATCTTTCATTACTTAATAGGGTAACTAATAAATATTGTATATTAATTAGCATCGTTCTTTCACCATTTCACACTTAAAGCAATAACTTTACTTAATTTCTACGAAATTAGAAAAAGACGATACAGTAAGCCTAGTAAGACCATAGAAGGGACCATAGAGGGAGCAGTGTTTATGCTAATAGCTTTACTTAAAGTACATCCACTAGCATGCATTCTTGGGAGAATTTCTGAGAATTTCTTCAACCATTCTTATGTCAGTCTTTTTTTAATCTTATCGGTTAGGTTTTTAAACTCGTTTACAATAGCCTCAGTCTGCCTTCCTGTCCCTCCCTGAAAAATGTCATTGCTACGAACATGTACATTGGGGGCAGGGACAATTCGACGTGGCCGACTCGATGCGACCCAACTCGATGTGGCCGACTCGATGTCAGGACAACTCGATGTCAAGCCAAGTCGATGCCAGGCCAAGTCGATTTCATTTTCTTTATATATTTAATGTAGGTTAACTGAATGCCCGGTTAGGTCAACTGTACGCCCTTGAAGATTGGTTAGGTTAAGTTGTGATATTTTCGTTAAAACTAACGAAAATATCCCTTAGGGATATCACATCGAGTTGTCTTGACATCGAGTCGGCCACATCGAGTTGGGTCGCATCGAGTCGGCCACATCGAATCGTACCCAACCCGTACATTGATGGGACAACTTTTACTTATGACGTAAACGTTGTCTAATTCCCGATTTATTCTCTGACTTGTGGCACCTGGAAAACATCTAAGTTTTCTCTTGGTCTCGTGTTTTGTTCCGGAAAAGTCCACTTGATTTCTGACCAGAGAATCCTTAATTAAAAGAACTCCTCCTTTTCGTCAGCAAGCAAGTCAAATCTATTTTTTATGTGTGTGTGTGTGTGTGTGTGTGTGTGTGTGTGTGTGTGTGTGTGTGTGTGTTGAGGGCCCTTTATTTTTTATTACTTTGAATTCTTCATCTTTTGTCCTACTTTTCAGACTACTTACTATAGTTTTCAGACGGGCCATGCTCTGTTCTAAACGTTCAACCTTAGAGTTCATATCCGGTGTTGGTTTTCTCTTTGGTCCATTCCATTGGTTTGAATTTCCAGTGTTGCAATCTGAGCTTCAAGATATTTCAGAATTTCGTTTAGCTCTTTAACTTCCTTTTCATGGTTTTCTCTAAGTCTACAAAACAAACATACACTCAAAGTTGTAATGTCGTTGAAATTACCTTCTGAAAAGTCAACACACCAATATTGAAATTTACATTTAAAGAACTCAGCTTTCAGTTTATCTGGCCTTGTCATATTCTATTTTTATTTGAATTTCCAGTGTTGCAATCTGAGCTTCAAGATATTTCAGAATTTCGTTTAGCTCTTTAACTTCCTTTTCATGGTTTTCTCTAAGTCTACAAAACAAACATACACTCAAAGTTGTAATGTCGTTGAAATTACCTTCTGAAAAGTCAACACACCAATATTGAAATTTACATTTAAAGAACTCAGCTTTCAGTTTATCTGGCCTTGTCATATTCTATTTCATTTTCTTTATATATTTAATGTAGGTTAACTGAATGCCCGGTTAGGTCAACTGTACGCCCTTGAAGATTGGTTAGGTTAAGTTGTGATATTTTCGTTAAAACTAACGAAAATATCCCTTAGGGATATCACATCGAGTTGTCTTGACATCGAGTCGGCCACATCGAGTTGGGTCGCATCGAGTCGGCCACATCGAATCGTACCCAACCCGTACATTGATGGGACAACTTTTACTTATGACGTAAACGTTGTCTAATTCCCGATTTATTCTCTGACTTGTGGCACCTGGAAAACATCTAAGTTTTCTCTTGGTCTCGTGTTTTGTTCCGGAAAAGTCCACTTGATTTCTGACCAGAGAATCCTTAATTAAAAGAACTCCTCCTTTTCGTCAGCAAGCAAGTCAAATCTATTTTTTATGTGTGTGTGTGTGGTGTGTGTGTGTGTGTGTGTGTGTGTGTTGAGGGCCCTTTATTTTTTATTACTTTGAATTCTTCATCTTTTGTCCTACTTTTCAGACTACTTACTATAGTTTTCAGACGGGCCATGCTCTGTTCTAAACGTTCAACCTTAGAGTTCATATCCGGTGTTGGTTTTCTCTTTGGTCCATTCCATTGGTTTGAATTTCCAGTGTTGCAATCTGAGCTTCAAGATATTTCAGAATTTCGTTTAGCTCTTTAACTTCCTTTTCATGGTTTTCTCTAAGTCTACAAAACAAACATACACTCAAAGTTGTAATGTCGTTGAAATTACCTTCTGAAAAGTCAACACACCAATATTGAAGTTTACATTTAAAGAACTCAGCTTTCAGTTTATCTGGCCTTGTCATATTCTATTTTTATTGTATGATAGTTAACAATACTTAAGTAAAGAGAAAGCAAAAGTGAAGGACTTGTCTATTTTTGTGTAGGTGACTGTTTTTCCACGTTGCCTACTACCCACCTCGAATACAATCTTCAAGGTTAAGGCAAAACGAGCCTTAAGGAACCACGTTGTACTTTGACTGGTTTAACGCTGTCAGCTTACTCACCTCGGAAAGCATTAGGCACCTCGAAGATATTTCTCAGATGCGACAAAAAAAGCTTTATGGTACCACGTTGATCACTTAGACTATAACTTAGTTTAATAAATGAAGAAATTTAACTATAATTAAATACTAAAACAAAGTAAATTAGATATGTTAGATTAAATATGAAGGTACTGAACGCTATTTTAAATATATAACCTTACTGGCAAGTTAATTTTACTGGAAAACAAATTTTTACGGCCACTGACACTGGACACTCGATCAAACGAGTGTAACCACGATGAACAATAGGTGAAGACTAAAGAAGAATAAACAAGGAGTTACAAGGAAAAGAAGGACCTCAAAAGGCCTTGCGGCCCATACCGAGGAGGTATCAATGGCAACGGGTGTCAGGGAAAAATTCTGTCACCCTCAAATAGTGTGCAAGATTCGGTCTAACCTTTTCTTGAACTGATCCACAGAGGAACTGTTCACAACTTCTGAAGGTAGCCTGTTCCACGTGTCACAGATCCTATAGGTAAAGTAATTCCCACACACACACTAGTGCTAAACCGTTTCAAATCCAACTTCCAACCATTGTTGCGAATTGAGTTATCATTTAAACGAAACATGCTTCTAAAATCGACATTGTTGAACCCGCGTAAGAACTTGAAAACCTCGATGAGTTGACCGCGCAGCCTCCAAGTTTCCAGCGAAAACGAATTCAGGGCGCGTAAGCGTCGATTGTAGCCCATATGCCTAACGGAAAGGATTAACTTTGTAGCCCTTGCATGGACTCGCTCCAGTCTGTCAATATCTTTCCTGAGGGTGGGCGACCAGAACTGCACAGCATACTCCAGGTGCGGCCGAACCTGGGAATTGTACAAAAAGAGCGCAATTTCCTTGTTCCGAAATCTAAAGCGAGAAAGAGAGATAGAGAGAGAGAAAACTTCTGCATCTCATCTGACCGAGTCTTACGGAAACCCCTCAATGTACTGAAGCTAATTTATTTTCATACTGGAGTTTGTCTCTATTTTCTTATAATATACATATATTCCTTGGAATTTAGGTTTGTTTCCCAGGAGGCATATAACTTTATGTTGAAAAGAAGTGTCTGTTCTGTGGTAGACACGTTATTTATTATTGGGATGTTACGTTTCAGAACACATGTTCCATTCTCAAGGTTTTGTAATTTAAATGTATTGCGGGAGTATTATATATATATATATATATATATATATGCAATGTAAAATCATCAGAATTTATAGAACCAGTTTTAATTGTATCTCACAATTACTTTACTGAAATAATTTTATTTGGGATTCTCCTTTCAACATGATTGAAGCAATTCCATTTTCATTTCATTACTCTCGTTTCCATTTTTCTTTATTTTGAATTTTCGTTAAGATTTAATGAAAATAAAGACATTTTCTACCTCGGTCAAATAGAAATGTTTGATATGGTTGCATAAATACAGAAAAAGGGGACATCTGGTAAAAGATATGCTCGTGGAATCCATCAGGATATATTATATATATAATATATATATATATATTAGTATATATAATGAACAGGAACACAGAGAAAAAATAAACGTCCTTCAAGGTTTAATCAGTACCGACGTTTCGGAATGCACTAGCTACAAAGTACAAATTGCAAATGCAAGTTAATTAATACCAATTTAAAATAAAGTTAAAATTCTAATACACAATGGCTAGCTTCAATGTAAAGTCTTTATTTACCAATGTACCTGTTGCAAAAACTATTGATATATGTATTGACACTCTTTTTAGTGATACTGATACGATGCAGGGTTTTAATAGAGGTCAATTGAAAGAACTACTAAAATTTTCCGTGGAAGACCTTATATTTATATTGAACGGTGAATATTTTAAACAGATTGAAGGTGTTCAAATGGGTCTGCCCCTTGGTCCCACCTTAGCTAACGCGTTTCTTTGCCATCATGAAGTCAAATGGCTGAACGAGTGCCCTTCCAACTTCAAACCTGTTTTTTATAGAAGATATATTGATGAGACTTTTCTCCTGTTCAAATCACCAGACCGTATCCCTTTGTTTCGTAATTATGTTAATTCCAAGCACCCTAATATTGAATTTACTTCGGAAACTGAATCTAATAATTCTTTCTCCTTTTTGGACATTAAGATAACACAAACTAATTCCTCTTTTGAAACTTCTGTTTACCGAAAGCCGACATTCACTAGTCTTACTACGAACTTTTCTTCTTTTATCTCTTTAAGTTTCAAACGAAATTTAATTTCGACTCTGACTAATAGAGCTTTCAGTATCTGTTCAGATTACTTTAAATTACACGATGAACTAGATTTCACTCGACAACTTCTCACCAAGAATAATTTCCCTTCTAGATTGGTGGAGACTACAATAGGCAGAACTCTAAGTAGACTAATAAACCCCACAACTAGAGACATAATTACAATTCCCAAAGCCATCGTGTATTTCACTTTACCTTATATGGGAACCTCAAGTTTTAACATTAGAAACAAACTTTTAAAATTGCTCAAGGAATTTTACCCGCAACTCTGTATAAAAATTATATTCACCCCGTCTAAATCGATTTATCACTTATTTAAATACAAAGATGTTATTCCTACACTTCTGAAGTTATTCATAGTTTACCAATACAAGTGTGACTACTGTATGGGTCGTATATAGGTAAAACTAAAAGACTTAAAATCCCATATTTACGAACATCTCGATAAATCGGTCCGTACAAATTTACCTCTTGGCAAACCAGCTAATTCTTTCATACGCAACCATGCACACAACAATAACCACCCAATTTCGCAGTCTAGTTTTGCCATACTTACTACCAGAAGTTCTGACGTTAAGTTTAAAATTATGGAATCTCTGTTTATTTATAAATTAAAACCAGACCTCAATTCTGATGAATCATCGGTAGATCTGCTATGTTTTGGTTAAGGTACTTATTTAAGGTACTTCTATTTACTTTTTAATTTTAACGCTTTTATATTTTTTCCTAGCTACTTTTTATAATTTTAACTTTATTTTAATTTCATCTATTTACCTTTAGTTTTAATGCTTTTACATATTCTTAGCTACCTTTTTAGAATATTAACTTTATTTTAAATTGTTATTAATTAACTTGCATTTGCAATTTGGGATCACTTTAACATATTGCTTCCCAAAGCATTCGGAAGCAATATGTTAAAGTGATTACCTCCTGGGAAGCAATATGTTCGAGAGGTTCCTGGGAAGCAATGTTAGTGATCCGCAATTTGTACTTTATATTTATATGTGAATTTTTATTATTTTAGCCCTGAAGCTGGAATTAGTGCTTTCCGAAACGTTGGTACTGATTAAACCTTGAAGGATGTTTATTTTTTCTCTGGTGTGCCTGTTCATTATTAAACTGTGTTTTCACGCCCTCAATCAATAGCCGATATATATAGACTGGATATGAGGGGCCCCACCGTGACTGAAAGGGTTGAAAGCTTATGTTAAGAGTGAAATATTCCATTTCTTTTAATTTAATAATTAAATTTAATGGGATAAACTCTGCAAAAATTTAAAAACGTTTCGGCCATTGTTGAGGCGTGACACGGGCGAAAATCCCTATGGGACGGGGGGGGGGGGGGGGGGGGGGGGTTACATGTACACCCCACTTTTTGAAGGTCGGGGACAAAGTATCAATTGTACCCCCTCACTATTTTGGAACTATTTGGAACTCTTAGCCAAAGTAAGAAGAGGAATTATAATACATGAATAAATACTATTATTATTGGATAATCTCTAGGAGCGCTCCATTTTTCAATATTAAACATACACTCATAAAACATATACCATTTGAAAGCTCACATTTTTCTGAGTCTAAAAATGTAGTAATCCAAAAGCATCAATTGCAAATTAAAAGTAACTAGATTTAATTAATTGTTTGACGCGTGACGTCATTAACTACATTATAAAGGTTGGCTAAGTTATAAATCTTCCGTCTGTGTTGTAAGATGGTATTTTGGTAATTGTTACGCTAACCTAACCTAACATGAATGTTATTACATTATCATTTGTATAATTTAGGTCTCGGGGGTACGGGGGCGGAGCTCCCGTAAAGATCACGCATCACAAATTGATCGGTATAGGGTTTTATATTTAAACCTAGTTACTTTTTATTTGCTATTGATACTTTTGGATTACTACATTTTTAGACTCGGAAAATTGTGAGCTTTCAAATGATATATGTTTTATGAGTGTATGTTTAATATTGAAAAATGGAGCGCTTCTAGAGATTTACCTTATTATTATTTATTATATATAATATATGTATTATTATTATTATTATATGTATTATTATTATATTATATTATGTATTATTATATGTATTATTATTATTATATTATTTATTATTCTTGTTACAATATTTTAAATACATATACTAAAAATCCATTAATTTTGATATCCAAATGTACCCCCACATTTTGATAGCGATTTGCTCCATGAGGCGTGATGTCAGGCGTTCCAACTATTTTCTCTCACCTCGCGCAGGATTACAAGGGTGTCGTGTGTTGAATTTTAATATGAAATTTATAATGACGTAATAAAAATTCATAAAGAATTATTTTAAAACGAAACCAAAATCATTACCTTTAATGTTGTCAAGAGGCAGCCAATCAATTGTAGGTCTACGAGATTTTAAATTTAATATTCTGTTCGGCCAGTCTCGTACGGGGTTTGTTATGAGAAGTGTTTTTTTTGGTCGAGAGTAATTTGTGCTTTAAAGTTATCTGTTAGCTCTCTCCACGAAGTAGTGTGAAACCATGTACAGTACTCGCTTTTCTCCCCGCTATTACTATTGCATAATTAAATAAACGAGTTAAAATAGAGTTAAACGTTCTTATTTTAAAATTCCTTTGTTCGTTCAAAATGTACCCGCTCTGCAGCCCGTGTTCCGAGTCCTTTCTCGACCAAAGTCTACCATAGATGTAATCCAGAAAATGAATGTCAGATCAGTAGTAAGAGTGAAATTAGTCCAGATTAAACAAGTAAATAATAATTAAGATCATTTCACGAGAAGGGGTTTACCTCTGTTTAAGGGGCGACACATGATTGCGCTGTATCAAACCTTGTATTGTTATGCGCATGCGCAGTGCCATCTTTATATCATGTGATTGCATTGCAGCCATTCACGGTTTTACTTTGTGTGACGTCATGTATTCTTGAAGCCATTGATTCAACGAATGGCACACTTCCACAAGAAAATGCCACGAACTCGCGATATAGATCACGCGCGGAATTATTGGCATGTTAAATCTATTAATTTTAATAAGAGTTAACAGCACTGGCGTAACTGGTGGGTGGGGGGGGGGTTCTACCCCCAGTAATCTCAGAAAAACGTGTTTGAGCAGTATGAGAATAAAAATACCTAGTAACAATATATAAAATATGTTCTAAATTATTATTATCACGGAGTTCAAGGAGAGGAGTTCAAAAATATAATTCCAACCCCCACCATACCAAGTTTCTAGTTATGCCTCTGATGTTATAATTTTCAATTATCCTTGATTTAGAGCGGCGGTTCTCAACAGGGGATCCGTGAGTTGTGTTTAAGGGGTCCGTGAGTTGACTAGATTATATTCAGTAAAACAACTTTTTTTCTTCCTTTTTTTTGTGGTGGCTAATTTTGATCTCTAACCGATAACATTTTCGGTTACTTGAAACTTTTAAAAACAAACCTTTTGAGACGATTTTTTTCGTGATTTCGCGAGTCTTTTATCGTCTTTCCCACCTGTTTCTCGGTCGTTCGATGGAAATTATTTAAATAGGTTCGTGAGATATGTTTTAGAATTTAGGTTGTTTAATGGTTTTGTTTGTTTTGTTTGAATAATAATATTACATTTTTACTCCGACTTTGAACTATAAATCAAGACTAAAAAACTATACTAATTTGGATACCTCATTAGGGTGTGTCGAATTTTCAACTTTCAAATTCCAAATATGAGGGGTGCTAAAAAGTTGCAGCATGAATAGGAATTCTAAGATATTTTGTTAATTTAATATAATTTAGTTTTGCTTGGTAAGAAGCTACATAAAAAAGTGACTTTTTTACTTTTTTGTGGCATTATATAATAATTATTATATTAATAATTAATATGCTGTATATATAATGCACTGCTGTTTTTGCTTATTTCACAGGTTGAAACATATTCATCAGTGTGCTGAAGATTACTTGTCGTCAGTGCTACCATCCTAACCAGTGGGAATTGACCTACAATGGCTTCTAAAAGGAGGACAAGACTGGGGACATTCACACATATGAGCAACCTAATTGGAACTGGTAGAGAGTTGTTGCCCTCTGAACTCCCAACTCTGCGAGACATTCTGAAATATGGGCTACTGCTAAGAGAACAAAGTGGTGATGATGTGAGAAACTACCCAGCAGCCAGCTTGCAAAGGACATTTACCCTAAATGCTTGAAAAGTGGGAACGAGCAAACAGTTCTTTTGTAGCCCCCGTTGTAAATTCACGAGTCACAATCTTAAACAAGATCCAAGAGAGCTGGGAGCAGGCCAAAAACATATCTCTTTGGAGAGGAAAGCTACGTGTCAAAGAAGCTTTCATTGCAAAACTTAAGCTTTTTGACATCCTCAGTTGCAAGTGTAAAATTGTTCTCTGCTCTGAATTTGGCTGCCTTGCAGATGCTGGTTGCAAAAACGAAACTCACATTAACTGTACATGCCCTAGGGAGATGAAGATCCCTGTGAAGAAACTTGCTTTCATTAAAGGTCAGAGAGACAAGTCTGGTTCTATTGGACCACATCAGATTGGCTTGCCAGATCAACCTGAGCACAACAGACAAGTCAAAAAGCAGAAGCGGCAAGAAGACGAAAGAAGAAGGCTTGCTGAATATAAGCAGACAAGTAAGCAGGATGTTTCAATGCCATCAAATGAAATAATTTTCTCTGATGATGAAAATGAAGAACAAATAGCTGGTGCTCAAGATGGAAAGGATGGAAGTTATGAAGTGACATTAGAAATACCAAGCACGTCTTCAACTTCCAATAAAAAGCCAGAGTACAACACATTAGAAATACCTAATGTTGCTATGCATAGCATCAGATATGGTGTTGGCCTGCATGCCACAGCTGCCATCACCACTGCTGCCTTTATGGATGCTGGCTTGATCACTGAAGAAGACAAGAGATTTGTAGTTGATCACAATAAAGTCAAGAGGGCCCAAGAAAAAGTTATGAGATCCCTGGATCAGGAATTTGATGATCTTTGTAAGAAGGGTGAAATTGACTGCATCTTCTTTGACGGCCGTCAAGATACAACTAAAGTTATGCTGGAAGCAGACAATTCAGATCGTCAGTTCCCCAGCATCATCAAAGAAGAGCATTATTCTGTGTGCAGTGAGCCAGGTGGAAGATATCTCTACCACTTCACTCCTGAGAAAGGCTCAACGAGAAAAAAAACCTGCTGAAGTTATTGCTGATAATCTTGTAAATTTCATGAAGAAGAAGGGCATTGATAAAAGCCTGCAGGCCATTGGAGGTGATTCTACAAATGTTAACACTGGCTGGGAGGGTGGTTCCATGCATTGGGTAGAGGTCAAGCTTTGCCGTAAGCTGATCTGGTTGGTTTGTGCCCTCCACACTAACGAGTTACCCCTGCGACACTTGATCACAGCACTGGATGGGAAGACCTTGTCTAACAACAAGTGGACAGGTAACATTGGCAAGATGCTAGACACTGCAACCGAACTTGAAATTGATCCTTCATTCACCAAACTCTCAATTGGAGAGCCTCTTACTTCACTGAGTGACAATGTCGTAAAGGATCTCTCTACTGATCAAGCGTACGAGTATAGGATCACACAGGCCATAAGGACAGGAGAACTTCCCACAGATCTGGCCCTTCTTGAAATTGGTCCAGTGAGCCATTCAAGGTGGTTGACAACAGCAAACAGGCTTTGTCGCATATGGGTTTCAAAACATGGCCTTAAAGGCAAAACCCTCAACAACTTAAGACTGATAGTGAATACATTGTTGGTGTGTACTACCCCTGTTGGTTCAACATCAAAGTAAAAACACTCTTGGGTGGAAGGCCCACGCCACATCTTGTTTCAGCTGCGGCTAGTTAGGCTGCAAAAGAAGGCTGTAGTGGATGCTGTTTTGCAACCATCAAGCGCTCAGCATGGTATGCATTCAGCGAAATGATAATCCAGACACTCTTGTGCTCAGATGACAGTGAGGAGAGGAGAGCTGGTGTCCAAAAGATTGTTGACATGAGGGGTGGAGATGATGACACACTTGGAGATCTTTCTGTACGTCCCAGGAAGACACCTTCCATCAACCCCAGTGCTTCTTCCGTGTTGGAGCTGACAGACTGGTCTGACGGGGTATTTGAACCTCCTTTGACATGTAAACTGACTACAGCGGAAGTAAAGAAGTTCTTTGACAAGCCTATGCAAGTTCCACAGTGGCCCTGTCATGCTCAGTCAATAGAGAGGTGTGTGAAACAAGTCACAGAGGCAGCAGGCAGGGTGTATACACATAAGAAACGTGAGGGCTATATCAGAGGCCAAGAAGCAAGTCGGCGGCTGATGTCCAAGAAACGAATCAAAGCAAGACTTGATGAAACTTGTTGTTTAAATATTTTTTTTTACTGATGTCATTACTTTCTAATGTTGTTTTATGATTACAAGATATGTTTTATGATTACTAGGATATGTTTTATGCAGAGAAACTACAATTTTTATAGCATTACCTGACATTTTGAGAAGCTAAAATTAATAAATGTTGTTTTCCGAGAGCAATTTATGTGCTTTTTAATCAAACGTAGATTTACCAAGCTAAGTGTTGAGCAATCACAAAAATAATAGCAGATTTGAATTCTTCACATCCAAAAACATATTTTTAAAAACCCCTCAGTGAAGGAATTGGCAAAAATTAATTTTCACCTCCCAAATTGACACACCCTAATACTTCATTTTGTCTATATGCTACTCAATCATAATGCAAAAGATAATTTTTGGGAAGGAGGTCCCAAAAATATTAAGATTTTGATAAGGGGTCCGCAATACAAAAAAGGTTGAGGAACGCTGTTTTAGATTGTATGAATTTTAAGTTAGATTTCTTTCAGAGCCGCCGGACATTTACTTTGTTAATTTAGATCTAAAATTGAAACGCTGTGTGTAAATGTGAAGTTTCCACTTATTCTCTAATTAATTGTTAATTAATATGGGTTAAGGTAGTTTCCCTATCCTGCGTATAACTCATTTCCGTAAGTGTCGTCCTAATTAGTGAAAAACATTAACCCAAAAGTGGAGTGAAGAACCTTGTACCAATTCGGTCGTAGGCCTAATAGACCAGTATATGGACAGCGAAGTGGTAGATACCTAAACCACATAAAATAATTTATTGGGTTCTAAAAGGGACTCTCTCGATGGTTACATGAGAAAACAGCGAAACGACCATCAGCGACGTCACAAGGCAAAATACATCAAATAGTGGTTGGAGTTTAAAGTATCTTATGTGTTGTTGTTTGGTTCTGTCTTGTGATGGTATGGTGTGATATTAGTGACTGGTAAAGCAGGTCCCAGGACGTGGCATTATTATATTAGCTGTGTAACGTGAAAGCTGTTATTAAGGATCCAGTGTCACACGAGGCCCGTTAACTTCATACGACATAGGTTGTATAGGTCCAACTCAGGAGTAAAACCAATAAATGGTTACTAGAACCGTTAGTCCAATTGCTACCCAACCCAGTCAGTCAGTGGTTCTTGTAATACAAATCTAAAATTATTATTCACAGAGTTGATGTTGAAAGGTCGGACGCAACTCTGAGAAGCACAATAGAAGACCATTTAATATATATATATATATATATATATATATATCAGATCACAATATTAGTGAAATAACAACCAATATGAAAACAAGAGAGAAGGAAAGAAAACATTCTGTAGAACGAGCCAAATTCGCAATTCTTAATTTTCACTCCAAGGCTATAAATTGTGAAGATTATTACATCCACCATGGAAGTAGTAGACTGGAAAACCATCCTTAAGGATAAGACAACAGAAGTGATGCTAATAATCCTCGAAGAGAAGACTCTAAAAATTATGAAAAAACATGTTCCAAAAAACGGCAAAGAGGAAAGAAAAACAGGCTTGAGAGACAAAAAAGGTCAATGTTCTGCAAAGAGAAAACAAGCGACTGAAAACTTAATAAACTGCAAAGACAATAACATCAGAAAGATAATAAAGGAAAAACTGGAGACTCTAATTGAGAACTATACAGAGAAATAAGACGCTATAGAAGCTATAGGGTTAATTCAAAATACTTTTGTAATTTTGCAAAAAGGGAAAACGAAAAATCATCCAGCAAAAAGAGACATTTAGTAAACATCCTAAATGTTCATAAAACGTTAGTAAAGCTTTTTTGACGTTTACTAAATGTCCCTTTCTTGCTGGACACGAGACTATCGGACCTTGAAAAATGAAAGCAATGTTTTAACCGATGATCTAAAATTATTTGAAATACTAAGAGCTCGGTATGAATAAACTTTCAATATCTCCGAGGAATACCTTCATCAAAATCGGAGGTCTGTAGCTCAATACGTCGAGGAACAGTACTCCACTACTATTCGTATCTATATCACGCTGACTAATATAGATGACGAAGTTTCCACTGATAGCAGAGTAACATCCTTTGCTGATGGCACAACAATTAGTAGAAAAATAAGAAACATAGATAATATAGAATCTCTACAAACAGATACGAACGGAGTTTACAATTGGTCAGAAGGCAACAATATGAAATTTAACACAGAGACATTTCACTTATACGAAAGAAGTGAAGAATTAAAATCCATGGAATACTAAGCCCCAAATGGATAGGAAGTTCAGAGAAACTAGTGAAAAAGATTTGGGAAGTTTGAAACACAAAATAAGATAACAGTAAACAAATCAAAATGAATAACTGGACAGATACTGAGAACCTTTATATGAAATGAGAGGAATATAATGATTGCTCTGTTGAAAACACTGTTCAAGCTGTAGTATTGCTCACTCTTAACAACCCCCCGCCCCCATATGAAAAAGAAGTCATTAACCAACTAGAAGGGATTCAGAGAAATTTCACAGCCAAGAACAGTGGATGCAAAGAACAAAATTACCGGGAAAGGTTCCGTAAATTAAATTTATATTCGCTGAATAAAAGACGAAATATGTACACCATTCTTTATACATGAAAAATAATAGAGAAACTAGTCCCTAATTCGTTTTCAACTCAATAACCATTCGAAAAACGGTGAAAAATAGGAAAGAAAACATGTGTCCTGTTCCAAAACTAAAGGATAGACAGGGAAAAATCTCCAACCGTGAAGGAAAATAGCTTTGTTGTCAGAAGACCAAGACTTTAACAGGCTATCCAAGGAACTATGGAACAGGAATGGTGGTGTGGTGGACGTCTTCAAAAGAAGACTAAGATGCCTGGCTCAGAACAATACCAGATGAACCGGATGTACTGT
Organism: Bathynomus jamesi; assembly: GCA_023014485.1. Lineage (NCBI taxonomy): Eukaryota > Metazoa > Arthropoda > Malacostraca > Isopoda > Cirolanidae > Bathynomus > Bathynomus jamesi. Next base: position 202,417 of record JAJOZX010004284.1, read on the forward strand.
CTATGTGAAGTGGGGAGCCCAAAAAACTAACTCTTTACTGCATGAGGCCATTGTGAGAGGAGCCTGAATGAAGAATCTTCGCATGGAACACTTGAAAGGTATATATACATACACAACTCAGAATGGCCCCCTAAGAAACTTTTATGCTGCACACAGACCGTGCACGGAACAAGGAACTCTTCTGTGAAAATTGAATCCACTATAGTCCGAATAAAGACTGAAAATACCGATTAACCCTTGCGTTAGAGAGTTGGACAGAAAAGGAATGAGAATGTGTCGAACGTCTAGTGCTGAGTTCTCTCCTTAAAGAGGCATGCCGTTAGAGAGTTCAGAAGAGCAGTGTCCGTTATAATACCGATAGTAAAGAGAGAGTGAGGCAATATTCAGGCGAAGAGAGAGGGATTGAAGACAGTCAGTAAGAGGCGGAAAATTGATGAGACGAAAAGCCATTGATTCCACCCAGTCACGTGGAGCTGTGTGGGTTGAGCCACCTCACACATGAGAAGCGTACTCCATAGAGGGGCGAACAAGACCCCTGTATAGAGATAGCAACTGAGCTGGGATGTTGTTGATTACCTCAAAGATTTTGGTTTCTAGCTAAAGTCTTGAAGTGTCTTAGGTTCGGTAGAATAGATCGTATCTTTTATGTATGCCCACAAAAAAAATTCAGGAAATGTGAGTCAGTGGAATATGGTGCCATTCCACTGGCTCATGAAAAGAGATTAGTCACCCGGAAAAATGCGAGTTTCACAAGCAGTATGTGGAGGTGCTCCATCCTGCTGAAACCACTGTGAACCTGGGGTACTATGGTCTTACTAGAAATTATGAAAAGTTATTGCTTTAAGAATGAACGTCCTGTGCTAAAGTCCCCGAGCAAACGCCTTTGAGTTGCTAGAAATGATGAAAGACGGTTTTAATTTACAATATTCATTTGAGAGAACTTTCTCTATCCTGAGCATTTTCGAAAATGCACTAGTTAACCCGCTCAAAAGCTAATTTGAGAGGAAATTTTTGGCTTCCTGGCTGGCTGAATGGTAAAATGTCAGATTCAGAACGTCGGATTCAGAACTCTCCTTGGGGCTGCACGCTTTACTTCAGTCTTCCTTTAAAAATCAACCTCTGTTTTTTATTATTCACACACAACACACACACATATATATATATATATATATATATATGATACACACACTGTGCATGGAACAAGAACTTTTCTGGGAAAATTAAATCCACTATAGTCCGAATAAGTAATGGTAAGTGACAAACACTATAGTTTTTCTTCTTCATGATGTTAGCCCGACGTGGGTAACGGGTCACTCACAAAGAGGCCCTAGAAATATAGCTTCCCTCACCAGCTATCTGCAAAGCAGGCAGGATCCAGCTTTGGGACAGGATCTAGGGGTTACAGCTGTACCTAGCCTACTATATGCAGAACCTCAATATAAGCAAAAGACTCGTTGCATTCGCGTCGGATTGAATACATTAAAGAAAAGGGGGTAACTATTGTATTTTTAGCCAAAAACCAAAACTTAAACCTCATCTGGCAAAATTGAGCGTCCCATCATGAAACGGACATGTTATGTGCTTTGAAAAGTGGACGCTCAATTTTGCCAGTTGAGGTTTAAGTTTTGGTTTTTTGGCTAAAAATACAATAGTTACCCCCTTTTCTTTGATGTATTCAATCCGACGCGAATACAACGAGTCTTTTGCTTATATTGAGGTTCTGGATATAGTAGGCTAGGCACAGCTGTAACCCCTAGATCCTGTCCCAAAGCTGGATCTTATCTGCTTTGCAGATAGCTGGTGAGGGAAGCTATATTTCTGGGGCCTCTTCAGGGCATTTGGTTCCGCTCGTATGTAGGAGAATTACGAGTTGTGACTGATTGGGGACCTTGGTGCAGTGGTTAGCATATCCGACCGGCAATTGGATGATCCCCGGGTTCGATTCCTGGGAGGTGCCTCATTTTTCATTTGCTCGTTCTCTCTCCCCATTTTGTGCGAACGCTCCTCTGCACACGCGACGTTCTTTACATTAATTATACTGTGTTGTTTACAGTTAAAAAAAAAAAAAAAAAAAAAATATATATATATATATATATATATATATATAAACTGCATTCTTGCTGGGAAAAATGTCTGTAAGTGTTTATACAAATATGCAAAAGTAAGTTGTTTTTTTTCAAAAAGACGTTCAACGAACCGAACTTTGTTTGAAGGGAGTCGTAGTCACTCCTCTTCACGTCAACGCAGTAGTTTCAATGCAAACTTTTCCACTTTCTGGACATGATTAAGAAGCACATCTACTTCATCTCAGAAGGCAATAAAGGACTTATTTCTCATTGCAATGTTTTTACATTCTTTATAGATAAATTAAGTTCTCTTTCGCTTCTTCGCTTTATTACACATTAAATTTGTATGAGCTTTTTAAAAGACAGGTGAATATTGAAGAGAATGTATTGAATTTGTATTGATTAGGAGAAGGGGATGTAAATATTATCAATTTTAATTTAGGTTCTCCATTAATATCTATCAATTCTACGTGTGTTGAATTTTAATGAATCTAATTTTGAACCAACATCATCTAATTCTTGTTTCAGGAACTTGATTCACTTCTAAATACAGCTCTCATTTCAGTTGGTTTTTCTCGAGGAAATACATCCGTTTGTAAACTTAAAAGAACACTTCTTCGATTAATGTCAACGATTTAAAATTTTCAATGTGTTGCTTGTTATATATCGTCCAATATAATTTAATGTGAAGATGCTTCATTCTCTAGTGGGTATGTACCCATCTACAAAACGCATCTGAATTTTAATCAATATATTTATTAAACAAGAAGAAGAAGACTGAAAAGAATTTAGCAGAAAAGGCTGTAGCTAATGTTCTTTGCATTGTACGATGGCATTAAAAGCCTAAAAACGGTCCTAAAGTAGGAAGTTAATTTCAACCCAGATTATATATATATATATATATATATTATGTGTATGTGTGTGTTGTGTGTGTGTATATATATATATATATATATATATATATATATATATATATATATATGATACACACAGACCTGTGCATGGAACAAAGAACTTTCTGGTGTAACATAAAAAACCTTAGAGAACCATTCTGAGTTCAATCCCATATATATATATATATATATATATATATATATATATATAAATATAAATAGAAAGCCTGATTATAGGGATATGTACTCTCCCTCTATACAGAGTGTTTCATAACATGTGGGACGCACTTTCAAGATGGATTCAGGACCTGAAAACAATGGAAAAAGTTTGTATAAACATATGCCCGAAATCGCTTTGTTTCCGAGTTACAGCCCGTTATGTGTTCCAGCATGTATCCGCCTTACCTTTAAAGGAAGTGCTCTAAATGACCGCCTTGAGCTTGAATACACGCCTGAACACGTCTCGTCATAGACTGCCTGACGCGTTCAAACATTCCAGGTATTGCTCGGATTTTCTGGCATCCTTGTTCTACACGTTGGCGAAGCATTTCAATGTTGTCAATGGGTGTCACGTAAACGATGGATTTCAGATGACCACACAGGTAAAATCGAGTGGATTCAGGTCCGGGGAGCGAGCAGGCCACGCAATGGGTCCTCCACGGCTTATCCATTTATCAGGGAAATGGTCATCCAAATAGTCTCTGGCTACTCCACTAAAATGAGGCGGATCGCCGTCATGCATAAACCACATACGACGTCGGACACCAAGAGGAACCTCATCTAGTAAATCGCTTAAATCATTTCTTAAAAAATTGGAATAGGATTCTCCTGTTAATCTTCCAGGCAAAACAAAAGGATCGATTAAGTTGTCGGCAATAAGTCCTGCCCATTAATTGTTGTTGGTGCCTTGATTGGATGATGGCATGCGGATTTTCTTCGGCCCAGTGATGGGTGTTGTGAAAATTGATCACGCCATTTCTTGTGAAGGCAGCTTCATCAGAAAACAACACGGAGGATAGAAAAAGAGGATCGCGAGCACCAGGGGCGGATTAACATTTTCTGGGCCTAAGGCTTAGTATGTATGATCGGGCCCTTTTATTCATATACTATAAAATTTAATTTTCATTGAGGGAGTAATGCATAATAGCGCACCAAAACAAGAACTACCTAAGGTCAACAATGAAAGACGAAAGGTTGAACTACTTGTCATTGATGCACATCGAGTGGGAGCATTTGCATAAAATTGACTGTCAGGATATTATTAATGAATTCGCAGGCAAAAAATGCCGCAAATTACAATTTTAAATATTTCTATTATTATATATGTATTTCAATTTTTATGTATCTCATTTTCCGAAATAAATACTTTTGTTTGATTGTTTTTTTTTACTTATACACATATTTTTGGCGGGCCCCTAAGACATCCGGGCCTTAGGCTTCAGCCTGTGCAGCCTATAGGGGTATCCGCCACTGGCGAACACACTGTTGAAGGAACCAAGTACAAAAAGCCCCTCGTGGTGGGAAATCAGCTTCAGTGAGGCCTTGTACTCTCTGAATGTGATTGGGTAAAGCTGTTGTTCCCATAAAATTTTCCACACAGTTGTGTATCTTACACCCTCCGCTGCTGCTATCCTTCGGGTGCTGACACCAGGATGTTCCTCCACGCGATTCAGGACCCGCTCCTCCAACTCAACAGTTCTGGTGCTGATTGGTTTACTACCATCTGAAACTCGCTTGCTGAATGATCTGTATCACCAAGACGCTCGTCTATTCTCTGAAAGGTCTTCTTATCTGGCAGACGGCGATTCGGAAACCTTTTCGCATACAGACGTCTTGCTGCGGCTGCATTACACTCGGCACGTCCATACATGAGATGCATGTCTGCCATTTCTCTGTTTGAATAAGCCTCCATTCTCACTTCAAATGCACAACTATCACTGAAGAGCACAAAAACTTTTAAGGTTTTTTATTTCACTGGACTGCACTTATTCACGGTAAGAAGTTACGAATACGAACAGCGAAACACCGCGATGCACCTCTGACTGATTGATGGCTCTACACTCAACGATATTGAAATATGTCATAGAGTGTACGAAACTACGATCGGCAAGGCCATACATGAAATAAGTCTCGTACACACTCACAAACAATGTCGGCAAGCAGTGTTTGTAAACAGTTTGCGGACATATGTTTGTGTGAACTTTTTTCATTGTTTTCAGGTCCTGAATGCATCCTGAAAGTGCGTCCCACGTTATGAAACACCCTATATAATATATATATATATATATATATATATTATATATATATATATATATATCAGGCATGGGGACGAGGCCTTCAGAAATCCACGAGGCCGAGGACATACATTTTTCAAAGGCCTCGAGGCCGAGGCCTTTTTAGGGGAGGCCTTAAGGTTGTTAGGCTAAAGGTATTTGCACCCAGAGGTGTGATATTCGGATGCAAATAACGAATGCGGTATTTGCACCTCTGGGTGCAGATACTCACTTCGAAATATTTTACGAATAAGCTCCTCCATGCTTTAGGAAGGCTCAACAATCTAGCCTAGCCTAGGCCTAAAGCTCTTCCAAAAGTAACCTACCGTAGCCTCACACTAGCCTGTATCTCTTCTTTTTTTGAAATCCATAAGGAAAAGCAAGATTCTACTCAAAATTAATAAACAAAGATATAGCTCACTTCACTTACCTAATAAAAGGAAATTATTAAGCATTAAGCACGTTTATCTATCACACGCGGCCACACCACAACACTGACATGCTATGTGTTTACACTTGCCGGGTCACACAGTTAGATTTTAATATACCCGTAATATTTCAAGTATTTATGATAATATGGAAAATTATGATGTGAAGATGATCTAGCAAAATATTTCATGATTGTACTAACTCATTGAGTGTTGATCGTATAATTTCTGAATGGCTACAATTATTATTAGCGACTCTAGCGACAGAGCTACATTTGAAGATGTCTTTTTTTTTTAAAGTTTTGCACTTTTATGTATCTTGACAATAAGAAATTGTGGTCTTAAAGTCTACCAAAGATCATTAATGTAATTGTAGCTTGTACTCTATTGAAAGATGTTTCTGATGTACGGTAGGCCTATAGGTATGAAGTTTATATCATGCCATTACTATATAATTATATATACGATAATAATATAATAACGATGATATTAAGAATATATTTGCACCTGATATTTCAACATGTTATATATGTAATTTGATTTGAAGAGTATATTTGCACCTAATATTATCCATTATCAGACATTTTTAAAGTTATACGTATACTTTATATTATTAAAGTAAATGAAAAAGACCGAAAAAAATATTTGCAAACAGTATAACAATTTACATCTCAGTTATAATGCTGATATTAGCCAAATTATTGTTCGCATCCGATATTATATATTCATTTCAAATCATATTATTTAGAAGTTTATATGTTACAATTTACGACTCGTTTACATACATAACACAAACACATTATATGAGCTCAGTTCAACTGATGATCAACTGATAGATTGTTTTCCCACACTACTTCTGCTACATTAAATCAATTTGTCTACTGCTGACTGACTGAATAATATTTATATACCGTAACATATATAATATTTATCTACCTAACGTCACAGTGACTTGTCAATAATCCGTTGGTCACTTAACTGAATAGTATTTATCAAAGACTGCCGCCTGACTAGTCACCTGTCTGAATAATATTTATCAAAGTATGCCGCCACATACGGTCACCTGTCAGGTCATGGTCCTCACCTGAAGAATATCCACCCCGAGCGCTCCCACCTGAAGAATCTCCACCCCAACGCTACCGGGGGTTGAAAATTACAGAGCAAAACTAATCAGGATTCCCTAAGGCCTCACGAAAGTCACGAGGCCTTTCCACTTTTCAGCTGGCCTCGAGGCCTAGGCCAAAGCCACTTTTGAGGTCCGAGGCTAGGCTCCAGCCCCATGTCTGATATATATATATATATGTATATATATATATATATATATATATATATATATATATATATACGAGAGAGAGAGAGAAGCGAAAATATGAATTCCTTTCACTATAATGAGGATTTGCAAATTAATTACATCTTAACTAATTATTTATTAACTGAAACGATCTTTCGTGAACAAAAGAACGAACAAGCAGAACAAAAAATAGCAATAACGTCTAAACCGAAAAAATAGTGTTTTGTGTTCGTGGATGGGAAGTTCTTCGTTGATATACAAAGTTTAAGAAACTTCGCGGAAATTTGTTTCGGTTAAAGACAAATTGACAGGAGAAAGCTCTCAAGGCTTTCACGCTCAAAATATCCTTGAAGTTTATCGTGGTTTAAGGCACAGAATCTTGTTCCAGAATTAGTTTTGATAGGTCTAAAAATTAATGTATATTTATTTTATACCCGAAAGTCGGTATCATTGTGATTAGCTTTTACAGTTGTAGTTCTACTGTACTGTATTTTAACATATATATATACTGTATATACAGTGGCGCTCATAAATATTCGCCTAGAGAAATATTTCGGTTATATTCGTCCCTATCTTTTGTACATACAAGTAGTATTGGCGCAAAAGGAGTGTGTGCAATGAAATTGCAAATGTTGATCAACGTTGCAAAGGAAATGTTGCGTAAGTTATACAACAAAGGGGGAGTGGATGTTGCAAGATGTTATATAACAAAGGGGGATGTTGCAAGAGCAACAAGGGTTATGCAACTTGGAGGCGGCGTTATCCTCCAAGAGAAAGAGAGGAGAAGGAGAAAGAAGAAGAGATTTGTTCATTCTGACGAAAATCAAACTTTTTACCCCGCCCTAGACCTACGGTTTAACGGGGTGCATTTTAATGGGGTGCATTTTAATGAAATAGGTAATGCTAGGCTAGGTAGGTTAATAGACGAAAGCGTGCGAAAGCTGTATAGGTCGTATAGGTCGAAGCCTTCTTTAAACGTTGTGGGTCCGGGAAACGCGGGCCCGACGTGATAAATAGTTTAAAACGCGGGCCCGTGGTAAAAAATAACTTAAACGTTTTTTATTGCAACGCGCGTAGTATTAGAAATAAATTAAATGAATTTAAGGCGGTAATTTATTCCGGCAACTATGATATAGTTGCTATCACTGAAACTTGGTTAAATACCTTGACTCGGGACTTGTTGGGGGAACTTGAGATACCGGGTTTTAAACTCTTTACTAATGATAGGTTACATAGATTTGGAGGCGGCGTTTTGCTGTACATTCGTAATTCCCTTAGGGCTATCGAGGTTAAGTTAGATTTTCCGGCGGCAATTAATGCGATCTGTGTTGAAGTTAGGGCGCGTAGTATTAGTTTATTTTTGTTGTTGTTTATAGACCTCCCGTTCAACCCCTCGATATAGATACTAGATTTTACTCACTTCTTGGTAATTTTATTGACAATCGGAATAGTATAATTGTCGGAGACTTTAACTGCCCTAATGTTAATTACGAGAATTTTACGGGTAATGAAGAGGGTTTGAGATTGGTTGAGTTTATGGACGATAACTTTTTACGACAGATAGTTACCGAACCAATGCGCGGTGATAATATTTTAGATTTGGTGATGACGAACGGCGAGAATATAGTCGAAGGTTTAGAAGTAGGCGAGAGTTTAGGATGTAGCGATCATCAAATTCTTAGGTTTAAGTTATTGATAGAAAACACTAAGGATAGTAACGTAATAGAAGTCCCTGATTTTCGTAGGGCTAATTTTGATAGTTTCGCGGATAGGATGAGAGTAGTGGACTGGGATAACTTATTTATGGGTAATGACACAAATTTGCGTTGGGTGGCGTTTAAAGAAAGTTTTAGGAATATTGAAAGGGAGTTTATTCCTCGTAGGCCCAAGCGCGCTAGTAATCGTGGTAGACCGAAGTGGTGGAGTAGGGAAATAAGAGAGTTTATAAACGAGCGTAATAGAGCGTATAGACTTAATAAGCGTAATGGCCAGGTAGCTAACTTTAAGAGATATATCGAGCTTAGACGTCAGGTTAAAAGATCAGTTAGGAATGCCAAGCGTAATTTAGAGATACTTATAGCTGCGGATAGTAAACATAATCCAAAAAAGTTTTTTGAATACGTTAATAATCGTAAGCCGGTAAAAAATAACATAGGCCCTCTAGTGGATGTTAATTGGCGCTTTGGCTTCTGACGCTCAGGCGATGGCGGGTATTTTCAATAACTTTTTTGCGACAGTTTTTACCGTAGAAGACGTAAATAATGTCCCCGACGTGGATGATATCGTTCCATTTAGTAGCGAGACTATTTTGGATGAAATAACTGTTTACGAGGCTGAGATTGCCCATTATATCGATAGGCTAAAAGTTAGCAAGGCTCCAGGCCCTGACGCTTTTTATCCCAGACTTTTGAAAGATTTGAAAGAAGTTATCGTAGGCCCCTTAACGAAGATCTTTAATCAGTCACTCGAAACGGGGATTATTCCTGAAGACTTTAAATTAGCTAACGTCACGCCTATTTTTAAAAAAGGAGACCGCGCGGTAGCTAGCAATTATAGGCCCATTAGCTTAACGTCAATTGTAGGTAAACTTTTGGAATCCGTAGTTAGGGATCGTATTATCGATCACTTAGAAAGTAGAGATTTGATTAATAGTAGTCAGCATGGGTTTCGACGCCATAGGTCTTGTTTAACTAATTTGTTAGAATTTTATAACGAAATAGTGCGCGAATACGATAGGCATAGAGCAGCTGACGTTATTTATTTAGATTTTAAAAAGGCGTTCGATACAGTTCCGCATAGGAGACTAATTGCGAAGGTTAAAGCGCACGGTATACGCGGTCAGGTAGCTAACTGGTTAGAAGAATGGCTTCGTGCTAGGAGACAGAGGGTCGTAGTTAATGGTAGTGAATCAGGGTGGTTAGATCTAGGTAGCGGTGTCCCACAGGGTTCAGTGTTAGGCCCATTGCTATTCGTAATTTACATTAACGACATAGATGTAGGATTGACTAGTAACGTGTCAAAATTCGCGGACGATACTAAAATAGGCGGTAAGGTTGTTAACGAGGACGATAGAAATAGGATTCAAGACGATGTAAATAGGATTATGGAGTGGACAGATAAGTGGCAGATGCAA
>JAJOZX010004284.1:217500-225000 GCA_023014485.1 Bathynomus jamesi
GACAACAATGTCATCGTCCAGATTCGTCCTCTCAACCTACGATCAACACCCAGCATCTTAAGCACCAGGATATCTAGGACATCTATTTATCTACCACCCAATCAGACATTCGTTTTCACGAGCTAAACACATTTTTATTCACACTCCGTCTAATTCTGCGTATTGTCAAAAACATTTAAAAACGTAGAAGATTGGGATCTATCCAACAATAAAGAATTATGAAATGCTTCGATATATATATATATATATATATATATATAAAAGATCTACTAAGTCCTTTTCATCCGGTAGTTAAAAGAATACATTCATTTTCACCTGTTCAGTCTCATTTGTTTAAGGTTCAAAATTGAGCGTCAAACGCGTTGCAAGAGAGTAACTCGCTCCTCCACCAAGCGCTCATGTGTGGCGGAGAGCGCAAGAGAGCAACTCGCTCCTCCACCAAGACATGTCTAGAGGCGTGACCTCCGTGTGAAGAGAGACCGAGCAGAGGGGGGACACTAACAAATGGTCAGAAGACAACAATAGGGCATTTATCACCGAGAAATTTCAACTCTTGAGATATGGTAGAAATGGAAAAATTAAACAGACTGTATATTAGGTCAGATGAGCTGGGTGTACATGGCTATGTGCGGTGGAGAGCGCAAGGGAGCGGCTCACTCCTTCACCAAGCCAATCCTAGAGGCAGGAACCACCAGCTCGACCTTCGTGTGAAGAGAGAACGACACGCGGAAACGCATCGTGGTATACACACATTTTATTCATGCAGCTAACCGTGATTCACTGTCGTCAATTGAGTTAACATAACCTACTAATTGTTACCATCATGCACTTATCCGTGATCGTAGTATGGAGTTAACCGCGACTTGGAGGTGTTTGCAATCGCGGGTCCCTCCCGCCATACTGCCACAATGCGCCTCAGTCAGTGTCTCTCAGCGCGACCAAAGGCAATATTACGAACGAAATTATCAAAGACGCAAAGAGAAAAATCGGCGAGTGGTACCAAACCTCAAACTAAACCCAATAATCATACACAGTGATATCACCTAGTGACATGCGTTCATTAGTTGCAGGACTATTTACCGAACTTTTTGATCACACCTCGTATATATAAGATCTACTAAGCCCTTTTTCAACCGGTAGTTAAAAGAACACATTCATTTTCACCTGTTCAGTCTCAATTGTTTAAGGTTCAAAATTGAGTGTCAAACGCGGTGCAAGAGAGCATTTCCCTCCTACACCAAGCGGTCATGTGTGGCGGAGAGCGACTGTTATTTTTTATAGAAAACAGAGTAAATACATTTCTACATTAAATTGTCTTCGCATCCACGTTACTTTACGTGAGACGAGGAGGAAAGGAAGCAGGTATATGGTAGGTACATTGGAATGCGTCGGTTTGACCTATACAGGGTGTACATAAAGTCAGGATCTATTTTTGTGAAGCACTTGGAAATTATATGGAATTCAATCATAAAATGATAAAGTGGTAACATTTATTAAATAATTAAGAGTAGGATTCGACGTGACGCCCATCAGTATCCCTGCACAGCTCAAATCGTTCCGCAGCATTTCTAAACACATTCTGGAGCATTTGCGGGGTTATGTTATCTGCAGCAGTTCGTATACGTGTACGTAAGTTTTCAAGACTCGTAATCTTCGTCTGATAGACGTGCGATTTGATAAAGCCCCATGCAAAGAAATCTAAAGGGGTTAAATCTGGTGATCTCGCTGGCCAAGGTCTGTTGCTTCCGCGTCCGATCCAGCGATTTGGAAAACGTCCATTTAGATAATCCTGAACAATTTTGGCATAGTGACAAGGAGCACCATCATGTTGATAGACGATGGTACTAACAATCCTATCCCCAATCAGCTGAGGTTCAAGGAATTGCTGCAACATGTTCAGATAAATAAACCCCGTAACTGTAGCTTCAGCAAAGAAAAAAGGACCATAAACTTTAGATTTTGTTAAACCCATCCAGACATTAACTTTAGGTGAGTCTCTTTCCCAATTTTGGACGAAATCATTCGGTCTTTCATCTGCCCAAATTCGACAGTTATGGCGATTTACTTTTCCACACGTATGGAAAGTGGCTTCATCACTAAAGAGAATGTTGTCCATTAAATTATCACTCCAGATTTGTTCTACGAGATCAGCACACACAGCACTTCATCGAGGGAAATCTTCCTCATGTAAATCATGTAAAACCTGCAAATGATAGCTTTTCTTCTGCAAATTAACTTTCAGAATTTTGTGCACAGATGACGTCGGGAGGCCGAGTCTGTGTGATGCAGCACGAACAGACGTACGTGGCTCCTCACTGATAATTCCGCGTACTGCATTCACGGTAAGATCTGACATACACGGTCGTCCTGATCTTGCTTCGTCATTTACAGATCCCGTTCGTTTAAATTTGTTCACCAATTTTCGTATTGTCTTGTCTATTGGCCCCGGCTTATGAAATCTTCTAAACTTCTCTCTGATGTCATTGTATTTCTTTCCCTCGATTCGCCAAATTACTATTGCCACACGCTCTTCTGTATTCATTCTAAGGGCTTCTGAAAAGAAAAATAGAAAAAAATAATTATTTCACAAAAATAGATCCTGACTTTATGTACACCCTGTATAGCAGCGAGGGATTGCCCATGATGTCTCGCTCGGCTTCTTCTTACATTCGTTCTTTGATTTAAAATCACAATAAACAATATAAATGTTCTATGAGATTAATATTTATTTTTTCACCCTATAAACATCATCATAAACGGAAGACATGATCTGCCTTAAAGCTAAAGCATAACTTCTTATCAATTCATGTTTTCAGTTTCAATAAACATCAATAACCCCCACCCCACCCATCCCACACACACAGGCTGGCACCTGAGGTGAACTATCTGGTGGGTTGTAAATGTTGATTAGTGTGGTGTGTTTTGCGCGCGTTTTAATGTTAACTGCCTGTATTTCTATCGTGTTATCTGCTTGGATTGTGTTTGTAATGTTTTGGGTGGCATCAGTGTAGCTAATGCTTTTACGTATGTAAGTGATGAGTCCACCCCCGTTACCCCGAGTACGATCTTGACGGATCGCCTTGAAGTCAGGGATGGTGGGTGTTTTGTGTGTGCGTTTTAGTTTTGTTTCTTGTATAAGTGCTATGTGAATGTTTTGTTTGTGTACGAATTCCCTAAGCTGCATGATTTTGTTTGTGAGGCCATCTACGTTGTACTGTAATATGTTAATATTATACTTCTGTATGTGTCTCATGGTGCTATTGTGTCTGTCTTTGTGTATGGTGATATGTGTAAGTTGTAGTGGGGCCTGGATTAGTCTTAATGTCGCCAGAGAGTAAGAGTAGTCCGGGGAGCACGCAATTGCTCCCCGTAAATGAAAAAATAGCACGCTGAGAATAGGTCCGGCCCCGGGAGCCGATCGGCACTCTGACCCTGCCACGCAACAGACCGTCGACTGCCAGTCTGGCCAACCGTAGACAGCCCGCTGCACGGAGATTTGAGGAAGTTTGGCCACCAGCGCGTTGATGTTTCGGTTTGACGTCGCCTCTTCTTCGCGTTGACGTGTTGCGCTGGAGGATACAGCCACTGTTAGAAGCTTCCTCGTCAGCTGCTAACACTTTTTTCACGTTGCTCTAGCTAACTGTTCAGAGGTTTTTTAGTAGTAGGAATAGAATATGGAATGTACGCTAGAGTGCAGTGAAAAAACTTTTTTCAGAATTCAGGTTTGTAAGGATACCCAAACGTTATTCTGTGGTACCAATTAGAAATCTGTAAAATATTAGCTACCTGCGACATCAATTTCATCGGTCCCAAGGAGGTCAAAGATTTTGCCTTTCAGATCCCCCAAAATATTAAGGAAAAATTCAAAGATTTAAGCGTATCTTTTGTTCCATTCCTCACAAATTTTGAAAAATTTGGTATTTCATGAAAATTATTATTAACAAAAAATAGGAATTGTTATATCTTTCGTTGAGTTTATCAACTTTAGTAAATGTTTTAGCACCATTTTAAGGTTTCCATTTGTTTAGATTTTCACAGATGTAAATTATTTCATAATTATATTATTTAGGGTTTGTTATTTATATTATATTACATTATAATTTATATCTCTTTATATCTCTTTTTCAGATTATTTGATTGCTTTGATAAATTTTTATATTGAATCTGATTTGCTAAAAACATATACAGTCGCTAATATAGTCTAATTCTATTCCGACGCACAAAGCAAAATTAGGCATGACTTCCATGGCCGCGAATGAATCAGCAAAAAGGAAGACAAGGAATACTCAACAGCCGAATCCAATCTTTGGACCACCAAAGGATCTCCCACTGATTTATTTGCCCTCGTCCGAAGATATACTTCAGTGTTTCCTTTATGTTAGACAAGAAAGAATTAAGTCAGGAGAAGCTAATCAAAAAATTTATGATGTTGCTACAGTCGTTGCCCAAAAAGTAAAGACTGTATGGGATCGTGCTTCTATTCCAACTATCCATCATAAGACCATAACGCAGCGCATCCAAGGTTTGTACGAAAAATATCAAAATGTCTTGAAACAATTCAAAGGGCGGAAAGACCAAGCATCCTATCAAGCATTGCTTCACAAATTTAAATTTGACTCACTGAAGCTCTTTGATATAGCTTCTTGTAAATGTGAAGATTTCCTGACATGTCGTTGTGAGAAAGACCGAAAAGTTCCTGTTCTGGAAAGGGATTTCCTTAATGACCAACGAACGTCTCGAAAAATAATGATTGGATCCGTAAATAAAGTGGTCACCAAAAAGATGGAAAAGAAAAGAAAAAGGCTACACAAAAGTATGAGGAATATAAAGCACAGATCTCAAAAGGAATGGAAGAATTTGATAACGGACGACAGCAGTGAGCTGTTTAAACTCACGACAAAGCCATTAATTAATCCCGGACCTTCACAAATGAGAATGAGAATGAGAACCTTCTTCTTGCAATGATTACTGATAACCGGCCAAACATTCGAAAATTGGCAATACGAATGATCGAATTAGCAAGATCTCAAGCTGAAAAAATGAAAAGCATTCGCGAGTTCAGTGTACCGAAGCTAAATTTCCATGCACAGTGATATTATATTTTGGACAGATAGTCCCATCAGGCTTGAGTCACCATTGACAAAACACTTAACCAAAGCGGAGTTGACATCTTTGGCTGAGAACACTAGCGAAGAAAAATTATAACTCTTTCAATTCTCTTGTCATACACAAGCAGTAGAAAGGAGTATCAAACTTGTAACAGAAGCGACAAGAGCAGTTTATGGAAGTAAGAGGAGAGATGGCTACGTTAAAACCAAAATTGTATCCCAAGCAATAATGAAATCATTTGAAACCAAGAGAGACTACAAAACTGAATAAGAAGCTTTCTAAATTATTGTGGTGGTGAGTTCGGGTGGAACTCAAAGAACAGCTACCTCCACGTAGTGAGTTCTCGGTAATTTAAGCAGAGATATGTATGGCTCGCATCTAACTTAAATTAGCGGAGACCTGCTCCAATAAACCAATATATTTAAAGCCATGTAGCTATTTTATGAGTTTCTAAAAGAAAACTGAATCACTGAATGACGCTTAACATCAACCAATCAACGAAAGCAATAAAAACTCCTATTTTTTTGTTAGTATTTTTCATGAAATACCAAATTTTCCAAATTTCTGTGAGGAATGGAACAAAAGTGTATAAGAGTAAAGTTAAAGAACATAAATACAAATCGAATGAAACAAAAATGATCTTCCTAACATAAACACAACGAAAGATACGCTTAAATCTTTGAATTTTTCCTTAATTTTTTGGGACACCTTTAAAGGCAAAATCTTTGACCTTCTTGGGGCCGGTGAAGTTGATGTCGCAGGTAGCTAATATTTTACAGATTTCTTATTGGTGCCACAGATTAATTTTTGGGTGCCCCTACAAAACTGAATTCTGAAAAAAGTTTTTTTCACTCCACCCTAAATTGTACAACGGAAGATACCCGAAAGAATCACCTCCGTGATGAGCGCAGCATACTTGGAAAGGCCCAGGGGCGTCATTTCAAATTGGGTTTGGGGGGACGAAGAAGGCAGTGAGAGGCCCCTCACATGTCGAAATTTATTAAGTGTTACTCACAATGTACTTTATAATGAAATTAATATAAACAAGACTGATTAAATGGTATCAGCTAGACTGGTTATTTACAGTTTCAGAAGTTTTTAAACTGTAAGCAGTTCATTATACTGGTAATTCACAAAATATTAGCTTTTTTTTTAAGAAACTATCATTTGGAGGGTCATGGAGGCCCCCTGGTGAGCTTGGGTAGGGGGGCGACCGCCTCTCACGAACCCCCACGAAATGACACCTCTGGAAGGGCCCTGGCCACAGGAGCAGTAATCATTCTATGGGAAATCACAGAAGTACTGCCTAAGGGTATCCCAATCAGCGGCGCCGAAGTGCCAAAGGCGCCTCCTTTTGGGAAGATCCAAAGGCTGAATTGGAGCGATAGGACAGGAAACAGATATAAGATTGTGATCGGAGGAGCCCAACGGAGAAAAAAATTCCGCAGAGTAAGAAGAAGGATGAGAGGTAAGAAATGAATCCAGAATGTTGGGCCTATCTCAATGCGATCGGGATGCGAGTCGGGTGCTGTACAATCTGCTCCAGGTCATTTAGAATAGAAAAGTTGTAAGCTAGTTCACCAGGGATGTCAGTAAAATGGAAGGAAAGCCAAAGGTGGTGGTGAACTTTGAAATCTCCTAAAATGGAGAGTTCAGCAAAGGGAGAGCAGGAAAGAATGTATTCCACTTTGGAAGTGAGGTTGTCAAAAAATTTTGGATAGTCATTAAAATTAGGAGAAATGTAAACAGCGCAGATGTATTTAGTTTTATGTCGTGTGTAAGATGTATGTGTATGCAGTGAGGAATAGGGAGAGAAGTGTGTGTGTGTGTGAGAGCATGCTGGACAGCTCACAGGGTAGATGAGACACGTGGACCTATTTTAGGTCTCCGTAGAATTAAAAAAAAGGCACTCTTTATGGTCTCCTTTCTAAACCTTGCAACAACAACACAACCTGCACTATTGCACGGTGCAACAGTCCTGTATCTAAAGTACTAAAATGAATTGCAAGAGAGATATCTATAAGACCACGCCCTATCGGTGCTACATTCAGAAAAAAAGTAATAAGGACGCTGCCAACATCCAAAAATAAAGTGATGCCATACGAGCCTCAGAAAGTTGGCTGTAAAATAAGTGGCAATTTTTCACTAACCTTACAATTATGAGTTGGATATTTTATACCTTAATATCGGGTGATTCATAAGACTGTTACCACTGTAATGGTGAATAAAAAATAACTACAAACTACAGTAACCTGTGATGTTTTTTATTTGAGGTTATTTTTACACAATTACACATTGGAAATTAAGAGTGGAAATGCTTTCTTTTAAATCATTGACATTACGAGGTTTTGTTGCATATACCCTATTCTTGACCATACCCCATATTTTCAT
>JAJOZX010004284.1:230000-270000 GCA_023014485.1 Bathynomus jamesi
CAACAGTGTTGCCAGGTACAGGGAAATTTACCTGTTTGTTTTAGGGAAATTAATCACCAAATAACGCCAATAATCCCTGAATAGGGAAATTTTGAGGAGTGGATATAAATACTTATATATATCCAGAAACACAAATTTTCACTGTATTAACTGAAAAATATGTAACAATATTACTAAATAATACAAATAAATACAAATGTACATAAATTTATATTCATACGTACTGCTTTAAATGCAGGTGTATAGGGAAATTTTAGACTAAAATGGGAAATTTTAAGAGCAAACCTAGGGAAATTATTTAATTCAGACCTGGCCATACTGTTACTCAGTTCTGTTTGAGACAGCGCGTGGGTGGGTGTTGTTTCAGATGAAGAATGGCGTGAGAATGGCGAGCTCAGCAGTCACACGGAAGGAAACAGAAGTGTGGCTTCTCGGACAGCCAACTGCGATAATTGGTGGAAGAAAACTTCTTTCTAAGGGAGACGCACTATGTCGTCTTTTTCACTTCCTTAAGACCAAGAAAACTCTCTAGGAGGCATCTACAACTGTGCGTTGTGAAGTGGTAAAATTTTGGGAAATGGCCAGAATACCCACTATAGCTGAATACAATGTTTTACCAAAGATAGAGAAAGAGTATACTTCAGAAATCAAAATCCAGGCGTTCAAAGCTCCAACTGGAAAAGGAAAGTTCATTCCAAGAAGATTTGGACGACCTTTTCGACATTGGCCATGCCAATGCTTTGCAGATGACCTCCATCAATGAAGACAAAGCATTTCTACAGGCTCAGCGAGAAAAGGTTAGGAGAGGGTACATGGGCAAAGTGGACGAAAAGTTGACACAGCGGGAATCCAGAAACGCCAGAGAGAAGAAGCGAGTGAGCGGTTGGCAGAAAAAGAAGCAGAACGGAAGAAAATAGTTGCAGCTGTACCCGAACTATCTGCTTCGAGTATCAGCAATGCTGATGAAGAGCCTGGTACATCCTATTCCCTTGGAAAGAAACGGTCCAGGAAGGGCAGGAGTAAGGACATCTTATCGCCGGAGCTAGCAATGGCACTGGACCGGACTATGATGATTGACCGCCAAACAAGGACTGCGACTTAGGCAATAAAAATCGAAGATTTAAAGATCAGAAACAGTGGAGTACTGTATACCTACTGGAGAAACCACTATAAAAAAATGCTCCGAGTGTAGCTACCTCCTGGGTGGTGTGGAAACACTACAAACAATAATAATGAAGTTTGGATAGAAAAATATTCAAGTAATGATGAAACTCATATTTGCTATTCAGTCACCGTTAAGACAATAACGGTAAAACTTCGACCCTCGTGCGGCACGTCTAAATATTTACCGATTGAGCTAAAATATGGGCAATATTTGTTCTTAACGTGCTTAACGTTTTTATGGGGTTAGACATTATTTTTAACATTTTTAAAAAACACTATTGCAATCTGGGCCAGTTTAATAATATATATATATATATATATATATATATATATATATATATATATATATATATATATATATATATATATATATATTAATTAACGTTACCAATTTATGCGCAACACGACTTAACAAGAACTCAATAGGTAAGAATAATCGCGTCGATTGGTCCAATGTTACGATGCAGCAGAGAATAGAATACAAAGACAGAACAAGTCACCTCTTTAATATGATAATTTAGAAATTTTGCACCTTGCCTGTAATAATCCTTGCTTAAATGATTCTCACTGTAAACTAAACTCATAGATAGGTATTATAGTAAGATAATATCCCTGTTAAGAGAAACAGGAAGCCCCTTGATTAAATCTTACAACTATCATACTAAGATTATTCCTGGATGGAATGATTTTATTGCCCCCCTGAAGAGGGAATCGAAAGACGCCTATGATTTGTGGTGCTTTCATGGTAGACCCAGATTAGGACCAGTATACTCGAATAGTTGTAGAAGTCGGGGTCAGTATAAGGCGGCCATAAGGCGATGTAAACAGGAAGAAGAGTCTATTCGAGCATCAAAAGCCTGTGAAGCTCGTATAAATAACGATAATAACGAATTTTGAAAATTTGTTAAGAATCAAACGGGTGTCAAAAATGTCCTCCCTCCGACAATCGATGGGGTGTCGAGGGAGGATGAAATTGCAAAGCTGTGGAAAAACTACTATTCTAACATTCTTAACAGTGTGAGTAGGGATAATCTTAAGATAGATTGCAGCGAAACGATTGTGGGAATGTGGGAGGGACAAGGGAAAATACTTTGATGTCATTTTCTGAAGTAAAGAGGTTAATTAAAGAGTTAAAGACTGGTTCTGCGTCAGGGGTAGATGACTTATCGAATAAGCACTTAAAATATGCAAATGACGTAGTATGTCTGCATATATCATTGCTTCTATCAGCCATGCTTGCTCATAGCTATATCCCTGCAGAGTTCATGAAGATATATATCTTGCCCCTGGTCAAAAATAAGTACGGAGACATTCTGTCCAGCAATAATTACAGGCCTATTGCTGTCGCTTCCTGCTTCTCGAAACTACTAGAAAAACTCTTGTTACGCCGATTAAATGATTTCCTATGGACATCTAATCAGTTTGGCTTTAAAAGATCCCACTCAACTGACCTGTGTATCTATGTACTTAAAGAAACAATATTTAAATACATTGACAGTAATTCAACTATCTATAGCTGTTTCCTAGATATAAGTAAGGCATATGATAGGGTGAACCACAATATTTTATTTGCAAAACTAGAAGACAGGAAGGTTCCCATGTACATATTAAATTTATTGAAATTTTGGTATTTCCACCAATCTTTCACTGTTAGGTGGGGCAATGTACTATCCGAATGTTTTGGCTCCGCTTGTGGGGTGAGACAAGGCTCCTTGCTCTCCCCTATGCTGTTTAATGCGTATATCGACGGATTAATTGCTTCACTTAATGAGGCAAGAGTGGGATGTTGTATAGATAACACAAGGATAAATAACTTAGTTTATGCCGATGATATGGTGTTAATAAGTCCCTCTGTTAAAGGTCTGGATCGGCTACTAAAAGTCTGCGAAGTGTATTCGCAGAAATATGATTTTTTTTTGTTAAAACAAAACTAAGGTTATGCAGTTTCATCCTAAAAGCTGTAATCAGCCAGCTGATATAAGGTTTAAAATGAATGGTGAAGTAATTGAGGAAGTATGATACAAGAGTTTAAGTATTTGGGTCAAACTATTACCAGCTCCTTGAGTGATGACTCGGATATAAGAAAACAATCTCGAAGCCTGTGTGTTAAAACGAATATGACCATAAGGAACTTTCAATTCTGTACAAGTGAAGCTAAAGAGACACTTTCGTACTTTCTGCAGTAATATTTACGGACAGCGACTGTGGGTGAATTATAAAAAAGGTTCTGGTAGAACTCTAAATTTGCTGTACAACAGGTCTTTTAGACTCTTGCATAAATTACCCCCGAGATGCTCAGCTTCGCAAATGTTTGCTACCTGCAATGTCCCGAGCTTCCCGGAGGTAACAAGACGTGCTCGACACAGTCTAATGCAAAGAATTAAAAAATCAACCAACCCGATCATCCAAGCTATCCATGAGTCCTGTCATTTATCCTCTAAGCTATGGACTTCTTGGTACGAAAACGTCTGTCTGTAGCTCCACTTAACTTCGACATTACAGTATTATTTCTAATCAATTGTATATATTTCTATCCTTAGTATATGAACTGTCATTGTATTAATAATTTTGTCATATGGACTATAGTCTGCCAATAAACCTTTTCATTTTCATTTTCATTTTCATATATATATAAGGTATATATATATATATATATATATATATATATATATATATATATATATATATATATATATATATATATATATATATATATATACATACAGGGTGGGCCGAAAGTCTGGATCCATAGGAAAATATTTATTTTAATACATAAATTACAACAAATGGTAAATACTTAAAATGAATATCAACTTTAACTCGTAAATGCGTATCCGTGATACTGTACAGTAGTTCGTACTCCAGTATAAATACTCAAATACTTTTTTTATTTCAGCCCAGAAATGGCTTCGAATCTAACAACAGAAGACCGGGTAGAACTTGTGCTCATGTACGCAAGACAGGGCGCTACACACAGAGAAGTTGCTACCGAATTCAATAGAAATCATCCTGATAAGCATCCAGTAACACATGCGACTGTTGGCAAGTTGTCTAAACGTTTCAAAGAAACAGGAAGTGTACATGATCGACGGCGTTCTGGTCGTCCAAAAACTGCAACTGATGAAAATACCTCTGCAATGGTATGTGAAACTTTAACGAATAGTCCAGTAAAGTCAACAAGAAGATTATCAAATGAAAACGCATCTCGAGAACGTCAATTCGAAGAATTATTAAAAATCATAAATTCCATCCCTAAGTGTCTCGATGTCAGAGGCCGCCAATTTGAGCATTTGTTATAATTTGTTGTTTATACTGGAGTACGAACCACTGTACAGTATCACGGATACGCATTTACGAGTTAAAGTTGATATTCATTTTAAGTATTTACCATTTGTTGTAATTTATGTATTAAAATAAATATTTTCCTATGGATCCAGACTTTCGGCCCACCCTGTATATATAACTGTTAAAATATTGAATATTTTTTACTGATACAATTCGTTGTTAATAATTTATTTTGTCATTTAATCATAAAAAACCGTCCGATAACACGTTCGAGAACTGCTTATTGATCCTAGACTGTTGCGTTTAATGTGATTACAAAGTAACTTGTGGCGCTTATCTCGTGTCAAGAGTTAAACGGAAGGCAAGATTTTTTTTCTTTCGGTGAAGGAGGAAAGGGTCTCACAAGCTAACTTGCGTTGAACTTTCAGTTCAGAAAATTTTAAAGTGTTTATAAAACTCTTTGTACAGTTATGAAGGAAATTTAAGAGACATTTATTTAACTTTACCTTAATTAAATGAATTCTTTTCAATACTTTATTTACAAAAATATGCGGAACTTACGTGTAGGGCCTATATATTTTGAATTACTACAACGCATACTTCATACAGTGTACCGGAAAAAATCGAACTACATAACGTCGCCATGTTTAAAGCCGATTTGCCTAAAGTCGGATTGCACAAAGTCGACCTGCATAAAGTCAAAGGCAAAATTTCCGAACATGCATAAGGTCGAACAATTCCATCTTATGTACAGTAGGTTTATTTAATTAATGTTAAGTTAGTTTAAATTAGATTAGGTTAGGTTAATATATATATATATATATATATATATATATATATATATATATATATATATATATATATATATATATATATATATGCAGGGTGATTACAAAGTCCTTGTACAAACTTAAACTTCATAACTTTTGATGTACACATGATAGAAACAAAGTGTAAATGTCATATGAAACTACGAAAGCATAATTATTAAAATTTTTAACGCACTACATTACAAATTTCTACGCCTCAACGTAACTGCAATCTTTCTTCATACATCGTTCAATCCGATTTTCCAAAGTCCTGAAAACATTCTCCAGTTGCTGTTAGTGATTTAATAAATTGCTTTCGTGATCCTGGCCATAAGCTCATCCGAAGAATGTGGTTTCCAAGAGTAAACGACACTTTTAACACGGGCCCATTAAAAGTAGTCCAATGGGGAGGGGTCAGGTTAACGAGGTTGCCAAGCAATTGGTCCATCTCTACCGATCCACTTGGTTGGGAAGACTTCATTCAAGAACTGTCGCACATTCAAAACGTCTGTTCAAAGAAGGTGCTGTCTGAAAGAGTTAACGTTTTTAGTTCAGGGATAAAAAATTCTGTAACATTGCGAGGTAACGTTCACCACTGACGCTTGGTTCTTCAAAAACGAAAGGACCAATGATGCATGTTTTCTGAGAGCGCACCAGACATTGATATTTGGTGAGTCTCTTTCATGTTACCAGACTTCGTAAGGTTTCTCTATCCCTCCCCCCACGAAATGCGACAATTGTGGCAGTTGACGTTGCACTATTGTGGAATATTGTCTCATCATGAAATGTCAACTCGTCCAGAAACTCGAGGGAATTCTTGATCTTTTATTGGAACTGTTCACAGAAATCTAACCTTGCATGGTAGTCATCTTCCAGTAACATTTTGAACCACCTGAATCTTGTACAAATGTTCATGCAATTTCACTTTAAGAATTTTGCGCACGTCGCAACGATTTCCGTGGAGTCCTCTCAAATGCTTCCTAGACGACGATACAGTCTGTTCACTGATTTGAGGCCTCCCGGATCCACTGACTGTTTCTTTAAACTTTTTCATCCAGTTGTTAATTGAGTTCCCATGTGGTGCACCTTTCTGGTAATGATTAGTGAACTTTCTTCTCACAGTTGTTATAGACTCCAGTTCTGTTAGCCATAAAACACGGTTAACCCTTTTTTCTACTGTCATCATTTTCAATCAGTTTCAGCATCTACGCCTAATATGATGCGACCTGATATAAAATAGAGAAGAACTTTAATAACTATGCTTTCATATACCGTTGACAGTTTGTTTCTACCGTGTGTATATCAAACGGTATTAAAGTTTAAAGTTGCACAAGGACTTTGTAATCACCCTAGTATATATATATATATATATATATTATATATATATATATATATATATATATATATAGTAGCGCATACAAACATTCCCTCCTCAGGCCAAACATCACAAACCTAGCTTAATCTTCGCTACTAATATAGTCTACCATATGAGACCAGTCTTTCAACCAGCTCTGACATGTTTTCTTAATAGGCCCAATTGGGTAGCTCAGTAACCGCTCTAATTAAGATAATTCAATAGTATTTATATGTTCATGTTATGTTACATCAGAAACTCGAATATTCATGATGCAAAATATCTTTAATTAAATACCAGCCATAGTTTATTTGCAACAAATTTTTAATAATTCTTATGTACATTTCTTTTCCTACCACCATAATTCAGATCTATATTTACGAGTAGAAGTTTCGAACATTGATCCCTTATCGCACGGAGGTCATGATGATGTTGTTGTTGTTGTTGTTTAGCCGATCAGCCCACCCTGATCGAGCAAGCCGGCGGCACGCAGGTAACCGATCGCCCTCTCCGGAGTGGACCAGAGGTTCAGCGCACTAGTGATGTTGTGTTGTGTTCGTTGTTGTGCTAGAGCGGTACAGTTTGTTATAATGTGTTTAATTGTTTGTGGTGTGTCCTGGCACAGGTGGCAGGTGTCGTCTATGGAGTTGTCTAGTCTGTGTTTATATGTTAGTAAGTTGGGGTGATGTCCACATCGGAATCGTGCTAAGTTAACTCGATCCGATCTGCTCAGGCTGGTCTCTGACCTGTCAATGGGTAGCGGCTTCGCACCTAGGACCGCATTCGGACCCAGTCGTGTCAGTGCTTTGTGGGTTAGGTGTGTGTGTATGTGTTTTCTGTACTGTGTGATGTCTGTGGGGCGTGGTATGGAATGGAGTATTTGGTTATAATGTCTCTCTGGTGTTACCTTAATGGTGCGAGGTGTTGGTGCATGATTGTACATGTAGTGGCAAGGGTGTTGTGGGTTAGTTGTCGCTTCTGCCATGAATTGTGTTCCCCTCATGTCTAAATGTTCCCTAAGCTTTAGTATTTTTGTTTCTGTGTGCAGGTGTTCTATTGGTGTTGTTTGAGTGCATCCTGTAATGATACGAAGTGCGTTGTTTTGTATTGTTTGTAAGGTGTTTATGTGTGTGTTTGAGATAATGGGTGCCCAGCATGGGCTAGCATAGTCCATAACTGAGCGAATATATTGTTTGTATATGAGTGATGTTGTTTCCTGCTGGTGTCCAAAGTTTGTGCTTGTTAGTACCCTAAGCGTGTTAAGTCTTGACGTACATTTGGTTTTAATGTCCTGAATGTGGTTTGCAAAAGATAATGATGTGTTGTATGTGACACCAAGTATTTTGGTTCTGTGAGTGTGTGGAATGTTAATGTTGTTTAGTGTAAGCTGTGGAATTACCTGGTGTTCTTTTCTGTTGCTTGTAAGCAAGGTGATGGTTGATTTTGTGGGCGCTACTTTGAGTCTATTGTGTGTGAGCCAGTCTTGTATGCTGTTTATGTATGTTTGTAGGTTATTTGTAGCGGTGTCGATGTTGTTGTGGGTGGATGTTAGAGTGATATCATCTGCATATGATGATAAGATAAGCTTGTTATCTATGGGTGTTGGAATGTCATGCATGTATAAGTTGAAGAGTGTTGGTGAGAGAACAGAGCCTTGAGGGACCCCGTTCGGAAAAAGCTTGTTTTTGGATGACTTGCCATTAAATGTGAATGTGAGTATCTTCCTGAGAGATAGTTGTCAGCCACCTTTTGGTGTTATTGTGCATGTTTGGTGAGTATTTTGTTTATGAGAGGGAAGCGTGGGATAGCATCAAATGCTTACTAATGTCTATTGTTGCTAATAGTGTACGTTGAGTGGTCGTCTGGAGTTGATGCCATCCATGATGTGCTGCGTGAGGTTAGTGAGTAATGTCGTGGTTGAGTGGTGAGGTCTGAATCCATGTTGAGTAGGCGATAGTGGAATGTGTGGGTTGGTGATTTGTAAGATTAGTCTTTCTGTTACTTTGGAAGGTGTGTATAGAAAGTAATGGGTCTATAGGAAGCTGGTTCTGTTGGATTTTGTTTGGTTTGAGTAGTGTAATAATTTTACCTTGTTTCCATATGGTCAGGAATAATACAGTGTTGGTATGAATATGTGCTGATATTTGTGAGAGCTAGTATTCCTTGTGGGCCAAGTGTTTAAGGTGTATGTTAGATATGTTGTCTGGTCCAGTAGCCTTCGAATTCTTAAAGTTTTTGATGATCTTGGTGGTCTGGTCTGTATTGAAGGGTGTAATGGTGGTGTCGAGTCTGTAGGTTTTCTGTGTCTGGCTGTTTGTCTGTCTGCGTGTTTCTGGTTGTTTGTCTCTGTTTAAGTGACTTATCTTTGCGTAGTGATTAACTAGAATGTTAGCTTGTTGTGTGTATGTTGGGATATTATTTTGGCTGCGACAGATAGCCGCGTGTGAGGTGTGAATGCCGATGTTAGAGTGGGTAATGCTGTTTATAGTCTTGTATAGCCTGGATGTATCTGTGGAGTGGTTTAGTGTTGTTATGAATTCCCTGAATGTTTCTGTTTGTTTTCTTTGAGTTTGTTGTTTATTTCTGTGTTGAGCTGTTGTATCTGCTGTTTTATGGCTCTGTGTGTGGTGTTTGTGTGTTATATTTGAGGTTTTACGTTGCCTTATGAGGTGGGCTATTTCTCTAGTGTAATTTGGGTTGTATTTCCTAATGTTGCCCTTGGGTATGTATTTGTTTGCATTATTGATAATCTGATTAAATGTCTTGAGTGTTGTATTGATGTTTATGATGGGTGTGCTGTTTAATGTGGTGAATTGTTCCTCAGTCTGTATTTTGAACTGTTCCCAATCAGCTTTCTTGCAATTTCTGTAAGTGTGCCAAAGACTGTTGGGGCAGAGTGTAGAATGTGTTGTAATGATGATGGGCAGGTGGTCTGATGACAGTTGTTTTTCTGTTCTCCATTGTGTATGTGTTGCTAGTGAGGGGGAACAGAACGTTATGTCTGGGGAGGAGTTTGAGTATCCTGCTTGATGTGGTATGTGTGTATGTTCTTCTGTATTGTTAAGAATGAAGAGGCTGTTTAGTTGTGTGGCTATATTGGCGCCTCTGGTGTTGTTTTGGTTGTGCAGTTACCAACTAGTGTCTTTGGCGTTGAAGTCTCCTCCTAAGATGACATTAGTGAGAGAGGCAAGATTGTGTAACTGTGGATTGTAATTGGCTGGCACCTGAGGTGAACTATCTGGTGGGATGTAAATGTTGATTAGTGTGGTGTTGTGTTTTGCGCGTGTTTTAATGTTAACTGCCTGTATTTCTATCGTGTTATCTGCTTGGATTGTGTTTGTAATGTTTTGGGTAGCATCAGTGTAGCTAATGCTTTTACGTATGTAAGTGATGAGTCCACCCCCGTTACCCCCAGTACGATCTTGACGGATCGCCGTGAAGTCAGGGATGGTGGGTGTTTTGTGTGTGCGTTTTAGTTTTGTTTCTTGTATAAGTGCTATGTGAATGTTTTGTTTGTGTACGAATTCCCTAAGCTGCATGATTTTGTTTGTGAGGCCATCTACGTTGTACTGTAATATGTTAATATTATACTTCTGTATGTGTCTCATGGTGCTATTGTGTCTATGTCTTTGTGTATGGTGACATGTGTAAGTTGTAGTGGGGCCTGGATTAGTCTTAATGTCGCCAGAGAGTAAGAGTAGTTCGGGGAGCACGCAATTGTTCCCTGTAATTGAAAAAATAGCACGCTGAGAATAGGTCCGGCCCCGGGAGCCGATCGGCACTCTGACCGTGCCACGCAACAGGCCGTCGACTGCCAGTCTGGCCAACCGTAGACAGCCCGCTGCACGGAGATTTGAGGAAGTTTGGCCACCAGCGCGTTGATGTTTTGGTTTGACGTCGCCTCTTCGCGTTGACGTGTCCTGCGCTGGAGGATGCAGCCACTGTTTAGAAGCTTCCTCGTCAGCTGCTAACACTTTTTTCACGTTGTTCTCGCTACCTGTTCAGACGTTTTTTATAAACAAATCTCAGTTTTCTGCTCAACACGGCTCTTTCTAATTTTAAAATTGATTAGTCAAGGAAGGAAGATGTTGACTTCTATTTTGCAGCAACAGTTGATGATATTTATGTTACTTTACTGATTAATGAAAATGATTAGGCTCTTCAAGTTATAAAAATTCTTTCGTAATAATTGATAAATACGAAACACAAAACGTATATGCAAACAGGATGATGATGCTTAGACTACTCAAGTTGATGAAGTTTTCTCTTTCTCATATATTGTATCGACGTAATACTGTAAATATATTTAAAGTTTCTGCATAAATAACTTGTGTTTCACAGTAAACAAAGACTTCCCTCAATCTTCTATCACATCCAAACAGTCCAAAGTGTAGTTGGCATGATGATGTTGGTCATATCTCTGCACACACACGCACATATATATTTAATGTAAAGAACGACGCTTGTGTAGAAGAGCGTCCGCACAAGACGAGGAGAAAGAACGAACAAATGAAAAATGAAGTACGTCCCAGGAATCGAACCCGGGATCATCCAATTGCTGGTCGGACATGCTAACCACTACACCAAGGTCCCCGATCAGTCAGAAGTCGTAATTCTCCTACATACGAGCGGAATCAAATGCCCTGAGGGGGGCACCTTCTCATGCCGTACATATATATACACATTTTAACTGCAAACAACACACAGTATAATTAATGTAAATGTAGTAGAATTACGACTTCTGACTGATCGGGGACCTTGGTGTAGTGGTTAGCACGTCCGACCGGCAATTGGATGATCTCGGGTTCGATTCCTGGGAGGTACCTCATTTTTCATTTGTTCGTTCTTTCTCCTCGTCTTGTGCGGACGCTCTTCTACACAAGCGTCGTTCTTTACATTAATTATACTGTGTTGTTTGCAGTTAAAAAAAAAAAATATATATATATATATACAGTATATTACAGGGAATCTGTGTAATTAGGGACTTCATGAAATCCGTAAAATGTTCAACGATTTCATGTAAGGTTAAGTCGTGATATTTTCGTTAAACCTACAGGAAAATTATTGAATGCTCGGTTAATTGAATGCCCGGTTAGGTCAACTGTACGCCCTTGACAATTGGTTAGGTTAAGTGGTGATATTTTTGTTAAAACTAACGAAAATATCACGACTAACCTTACATGAAATTGTTGAACATTTTAGGGATTTCATGAAGTCCCTAATTACACAGATTCCGTGTAATAAATATATACTGTATATGAGGTGTGATTAAAAAAGTTCGGTAAATAGTCCCGCAACTAATGAATGCGTGTCACTAGGTGATGTCAGTATGTATGGCTGATGACATCACCTTGGCCACTTGCCAGATGCCAACAAACACCATTCAACTACGCACCAGTGGGCCGTGTCATTGCTTTGTGTGAGGGTGTTTTTGTGGCGTCTGGCGATTTTGCAGAAAATGTCGAAATTTGAGCAACGTGCAAACATCAAATTTTGTTTTAAACTTGGTAAGACGGCTACGGAAACGCACGGAATGCTTGCAGCTGTCTACGGAGATGAAGTTGTTACAAACGAGACGGACGGACGACCACTTCTTTCATCATCTTCCAATGACTCATTTCCTTCTCGAAACCTTCCAAGGAAAAAGAAAAAAGGAAAAGAAAAAAGGAAAAAAGAAAAAAAAAAGAAAAACAGCATTCATTCATTTCACGTGTTTAATTGTGACGATTCCTCACTCCATGGAGGTCAAGCTTGTTGTCACAACTCTCGAGTTGGACTGGTGAAGGAGCGAGTTGATTTCTTGGGCTCTCCATTTCACATAGTCAGGTACACCCGAATTATTTGGGATTGTCCTAAGCCAAGTGTCTAATCTTCTTTTGAAGCACACCATTCGTGTTCCGAAGCGCTTTGAGCAGCTGGATGAATATTTTATATTTGTTTGGAAAAACGGTTGAAAAGAATATTTCTTTTTTATGCGAAGTTATTTCCGTGATGCAGAAAAATAACTAACGAAAGGGTACAGTTCACTTCCCAAGCTGATGTATTCTACATCATATTTATCAGACTACAATAATTTTATCAACGAGAATGTCAGCCTAATTACTAATGGTGTACAGATTAATCGGCATCGGCCAAATTTAGCCGATTCTGCCACCGATTCTTTGAATTTTTAAAATTTTCATTACAAAATAAACTCTATATTTATAGAAAATTGAACAAACAAAAAACACTATGATAATTTATACTAATTTCAAAGTGTAATTATGTAAAAATATTTTACATTCACAAAAAAGGGACAGTTTAATAAGTTAAGTTGACCATAAATTTACATTTTCTGTAACTAGCTAATCTCTAAATATTATTAACTCCCATATTGTAATCTCCAACTCTGTATCAATAATAATTCTATATTAAGTTGTACTTTATAATTTATATATTAAACCAGCTTTTTCATCCCTGTTCAGTTGCTGTCTGTACAGGGGACTTGTCCGCCCCTGTATGGAGTATGCTTCTCATGTATCGGGTGGCTCAACCCACACAGCCGTACTTGACCGGGTGAAATCAAAAGCGTTTGGTCTTATCAATTCCCCGCCTCTTACTGACTGTCTTCAGTCCCTCTCTCTTTGCCGTAATGTTACCTCACTCCCTCTTTATTATCGCTATTATAACGGACACTGCTCTTCTGAACTCTCTAACTGCATGCCTCCTCCTTTAATGAGAGCACGCAGTACCAGATTTTCTACACTTTCTTATTCCTTTTCTGTGCAACTTTCTAACGCAAGGGTTAATCAGTATTTTCAATCTTTCACCTACTCAACCGGTGAACTCTGGAACAATCTTCCTCAATCCATCTTTCCTCCTGTCTATGACTTTCAATCTTTCAAACGCAGAGTGTCTAGGTATCTCGAAAACCCTGGACCTTGATTTTGTCTCTCTTTTTCTTCTATAGGAGGGGGGGGGGTTGCGGGAATTCACCCTTGACCCCACCTTCCTGCACAAAAAAAAATATTAAGTTTATATAATTTGTCAATAAAATTTTCAATGGTCAGTCGAGTTCCACGATTCTCGCGTGCAACCATAATGGCCACCAGAGTTTGCCAGTGCCGGGCCTCCTGAGATCCGATTCCATTTCCGGTTTCATCCTAAGAACATTTTCAATTCTGATTTAGTTCCAATCGCAGCTAATAAAATCGTTTCTGGAATTAGTTCCAGTTTCCTAGCTCTGAATCCCTAAAGCCTCCTACGATTTAATCATTAAGGTTTTGTTTTAAAAACTGTGTGACAAAAATATATAATTACGAAAGATCGCTTTTGTGCTTTGAAATAAAGAGGAAGTATTTTTAACATTTATGATATGGTCCCAAGAATAAATGTATTTCTCATTGGGTTGCCACTTTCTGGACACTATAATAATGTCACGCGTAATCGTTTTTATGGTACAGTATAATGTCATTCTTATTTCAATCCGGATCAGAGAGTTAGAAATCCACGAGGAGAATCTCAAAGAAAGCAATTCTCAAATCAATTTATTTTCAATTCATGCCATTCTCATTCTCATCCACGTCCTTCCCACTTTGGTTCAGGCTAGGTTAAGTTAATGTTACGTTAATATTAGATTAGGTTAGGTTAGGTTAGGAAATATTAGTTATTCTTAGCGCCTTTACCGCGAATGCGAATGAGAGTGACGTTCTTCTTCGAGTCGAGAAACCCTTTTTCTCAGTTGTGGATTTCTCACTTTTTGTATACTCACTCGCGGACCGTTAATGGGAATGGAAATGACAGTGAGTGGGAAGTAATCAACCTCAAGAATATAAGAGCTCATTGAGGACTCGCTGATAATGAAGCTTGAAGTCTAACATAAAGTACAGTTAGCTAATTTTTGCAAATGGTTTGCCCACAGAGTAAAATGAGATATGAACCACGTGACACTGGTTTTCTATTTTTCTAATCAAAATGAAGCTCGTAGAAAAATAATATTTTTATATAGGACATTAATTGAGCCAATATAATCCGTTTGGAGCTGTGATATCGACGTAATTGAAGGTTCAATTCTTGAGATAGAGGAAAACAAGTTATATATTGCACGATATTATTATTATTATTATTATTATTATTATTAATTGTGATTTAGGGCTTTAAAATTGTGTTACTGTAGTTTAGCCCACTATGCGGGATAAAAAAAAACTGAAGTAAATAAATGTGATTAAAAAATAAATTTTTTATAAGAGACTGCATGAATAAATAATATACGACCCTATTAATTTATTCTTAAAGATCGTATAAATTACCACACAATTTAGGTTTGTACTGTTTGATACTATTACGCATATTCATAAATACTGATTGCATTACAGATCAAAACGGGAAGTTCCGCCCATAAAGGAATCTGTTTCAATTATAATCTCATCCTGAAATATGTTACAGACCTGAAATTTATTTCAGTTCTAATTCCATCCAGAAAAATTTTTTGGTTCCGATCCCAATTCCAATTCCTACAAAACAAAAATGATTCTGGAACAGGAATTTTTCAGCTCTGGAAGAATAACCTAAATTATTTTAGTTACTCTGCCACGAAAAGTGTGAGAAACTGCAAAACGAACTATTTAATTGAAAGAGTATTAACTAAATAACTTTTCGTGTATGTTTCATATTATATTTCTTTCTTTACATTAACAAACATTTATTGTATTTACATGACAATTCCAAACCTGCATCCACGTAATGGCCGTACGTGATATACCTTAAAGGGAAAACTTTTAAGAACTTCTTGTCTACATAGATAACATGCAGTGCTCTCTCTCTCTCTCTCTCTCTCTCTCTCTCTCTCTATATATATATATAATATATATATATATATATATATATATATATATATATAATATATATATATATATACGTATATTCCTGCTTGGGTAGCCCAGTGATTAAGACGGGAGGTTATGAGATTGAGTCCAGTCGAGGACTTAGACTTCTTCGGCGGGCCGTGGTTCAGATCCCACCTTAAGCTGTTGGTCTAAGGTGCCAAAAGCTTGTTCTTCGTCAGGATGAACCTTTCGGACGGAAACAAAATTAAATTTTTATTTAAACTAAAGTTTACAGAGAGAGAGAGAGAGAGAGAGAGAGAGAGAGAGAGAGAGAGAGAATACTCGTATAATGAACAAATCTGCAGAGAGAAATTTGATTATGATAACGCAACATTACATTTAATTAAGATAGAATTAAGATAAAATTAAAATAGAAGATAGCTGCAGTGTGCGGGGCTCCCGTTCTTTCAATGTAAAATCACACGCGACTCGAATCGTCACGACCCAAGTCGTCAGTCGCAAGACGATCCTGTGTGTGGCCGGCCTCAGTATCGAATAACCTTTCCACGGGCCTTACAAAAGGAGAGGATATTTCTAGGCACGAAAGCAGTGCGTTTTTATATCATGGCACTGTCAAAATTGTGCCAGATCTCGGTTAATGTTACTTTTAGAATTACCAGAGGGAAAGGCTTCATTTTCGCGAGTGATGATCAAGGTTCTCTCAAACGTGTCCAACTGGCTCATCTCTATCTTTACTTTACATTAGCGGGTGTAAGCAAGGCGTTTCGCCGAGCCACATATCTATTCCAACCCATTTTATGCAAATTACGTTGTGCCTTTCGTTGTAACAAAGTGGCATTATTCGCAGTCTTCACAAGCCTTTTGCGTGGAATGGGTCACGTGGCGAGCAAAATTTCATTCTGTTTGTTATATATGTATAGTCACTGACGGTAGTCCTGGTCGATGTTTAGCTTTGCGATGATGTAAGGCAATATCATGACGTATCTGCTATATTCAATGTTACTACAGTCTGATTGTCTATTCACGCGACCGTACGGGTAAATGGTGGTAAATCAGGAGCATCATCTGTATGAATCATCTTTAACAATACATCTTTAACAATACATAACAAACACCTCCGTTGAATGACACTTTCCGATTGTAACCTAAATACAAGCCTTGTACATAAAACTGACACCCACGCTCCCACACATGTACATGACCACCTGTTCTCCCATATATATATATATATATATATATATATATATAATATACACCCACTAGAACGAATAAAATGATTCCAATGGTTTTCGTCTGTATTTCCATAAGAATATGTGAAAAGCCTTGTAATTGTTTTATTTTTTCCCTGTGGCTGTGACTTATTAATTTCATGTGTTTAATTGTGAAATTCATTCCTTATATATATATATATGTGCGCCTCGGTGGTGTAGTGGTTAGCGTCGCTAACTACGAATCCATCGGCCCCGGGATGGAGACCCGGTGACGGCAGCCAGCGCGCAGCAAAACCCAGCTATTCATCCTTCCATACAATAAAGAAAGTGGTTGGTAGATAAATGGGTACCTTGGGTGGCCTCGTGGTTAAGACGCTGGGATGCTGGTGGGGCGTGGTTCGGATTCCACGTTAAACTGTAGGTCTAAGGTGGAGTGAAAAGCTTAACCTTCGTCAGAATGAACAATTCGGGCGGAAGCTAACCAAAACGCAAAAAGGATGGATATATATATATATATATATATATATATATATATATATATATATATATGTGTGTGTGTGTGTGTGTGTGTGTATGCACAAAATGAAAAGGTAAAACCACTAAATAAATTATGAATAATGAACTTATGAAGAGAGTCACAATTATTAAGCGAAGGATTTACGAATTATTACGAGAAATGAGGAAAATGTGTAGAAATGAATCGTAAATGAAAGGAAATACAAACTGTAATTAGAAGAGAACGTGCATTATTGGTCTTTCGCTTTAGATGTTTGAATTCAGCTAATGACCAGTTGTTACGTCTTTCCCTGAATAAAAGGTGTAAACCCAATTAAAAGTGGATATACGAATAGCCGGTTCATAATGAAATTAATATACGCCCATACTGTAGATCACGACAAATAAAAGAGAGAGGTATTTCGTTGGCTATGCCTGAAAAATGATGGGGGGGGGGGGGTCAATCGTTTAGAGATTGAAAACTGTATTAAGTAAAACTATAAATCAGTGAATAAACTTGATAGGAATGAAGGTGTACCGTTTTGAAGGTAAGTTTGGTTATATCTTCTTCACCAATGAGAAATTTTCGCTGACCAAGTACTTAAAATTGCAATAAAATCATCCAAAATAAATGAAGAAATAAATTGTTTTTGAAGAGATGCTTCACAAAATAGAAGGGCGACAGAGAGCAGAAAAAACAACGTCCTCCTAACCCAAATCACAAAACTAAATAAACACCATCGGTTTTCCCATAAATAATAACAGATATATTGAATTGATAATAAAAACCCACTCAAATAGACAGAGTTTATTTCCACAACAGTTTCGATGCCCACTGGCATCCTCTTCGGGTGGATACAGAAAAACGAATGAACCAAAAACAAGAGGAAAAACAGTCCAGGGACCATTAAGAAATTCGCACCCAGGTCCTTGGACTGTTTTCCCTCTTGTTTTTGGTTCATTCGTTTTTCTGTATCCACCCGAAGAGGATGCCAGTGGGCATCGAAATTGTTGTGGAAATAAACTCTGTCTATTAGAGTGGGTTTTTATTATCATATTTTGACCTTTACGTAGAAAAGTGAAGTTTTTTGCATTTGATATATTGAATCAATATATTTAGAATCGTGTTGCTTTCTCCTTTCCATTATGTAGAAGTGGTACACGTTCTGGCGTTCCATTGATGAACTTTGCCATTTGTTCTTGAGGACAATCTTCGTGGTATCCATTTATTTTTGTCAACACTTTGTATGTGTGTGGGTGTGTATATATATATATATATATATATATATATATATATATATATATATATATATAATATATATATATATAATATATATATATATATATAATATATATAAAAGATTGTTCAAAATTTCGTAGCTTCAACATCGTGTGTATTCTCAATATTTGTTATTCATGCCTTCAGTTACGCTTCATTTGCAGGAATTTTGTACTTCTTTCCATTTGTATTAAAAAAAAAAAATGCCACGAAAGAAATGTTGCAAGTTAAGAAGAGAAAACCGTCCATTCTTTGGTTCGTTTCAACTCAAACTCAGATCTTGCGACATTGCAGTTGGACAAGAAGGCAACGAAATCTTTTTTCTCGTTTCATCGCCGGATTGAATTTCAAATGGGACCGTGCGAAGAAATGATGCAATGAATGGTGTAATGGAACGGCCAAACTCGGTATAAATTATATTAAAAACTAGTAGCAATGCGTGTAAATATTTTAAGTGCTGTCAAAGGAGGAAGGACAGAAGATTTTCGGTATTAAACGCAAGATACAAAATTTATTTATAAGTGTTAAGCGTGGGTATAAATATTTAAACGTGTATTGTTTTATGGGTCTGCCGTTTTCTGGTTTAAGGGGTCCCTTTTTTTGTAGGGAAAACATCATTTTAATTCTATATCTTTCTTCCGTAGAGATAACATAAAATTATTTAAAAGCAGAATGCTACAATACACACACACACACACACACTGTATATAAATTAATATATATATATATATATATACACACGAGAAGAAGAGAGAGAAAATCAAGGTGCAGAGTTTTCGGATGCCAAGACACTGCGTTTGAAAGCTTGGCGGTCATAGACAATGGGAAAGATGGAGTGAGGAAGATTGTTCCAGAATTCACCGGTTGACTAGATGAAAGATTGAAAATAACGATTAACCCTTGTGTTAGAAAGTTGGACAGAAGAGGAATGAGAAATTGTAGAAAGTCTGGTAATGCGTGCTCTCATTAAAGGAGAAGGCATGCAGTTAGAGAGAGCAGAGGAGCAGTGTTCGTTATAATAGCAATAGTAAAAAGAGAGTGAGGCAACAGTGCGGCGAAGAGAGAGAGATTGAAGACAGTCAGTAAGAGGCGGGGAATTGATGAGACGAAAAGCCTTCGATTCTACCCGGTCAAGTGTGGCTGTGTGGGTTGAGCCACCCCATACATGAGAAGCATACTCCACACACGGGCGGACAAGACACCTCTACAGAGACAGCAACTGAACGGGGGTGAAAAAACTGCGGAGGCGGTACAGCACACCTAACCTCTTGGAAGCTGTTTTAGAAGGAGAGTATATGTGATCTTTCCAGGAAAGGTCACGAGAAAAGGAAACGCCAAGAATGTTAAGAGAAGAGGAAGGATTGAGTTGTGAGTTATTGAAGGTAAGGAAAATCGTGTGGAAAATTGTGACGAGTAGACAGATGGAGGAACTGAGTTTCTGAGTCATTGAAAGCCACAAGGTTTTCTCTGCCCCAATCAGAGATAGCAGAAAGATCAGAGGTCAGGTGCTCCATAGCTGTCCTACGCGAATCATGGAGTGACTGTTGAGAAGGACGCTTTGGGAAGCGGGTGGAGAAGTGAAGAGTGGAATCATCGGCATAGGAGTGAATAGGACAGGAAGTACGAATTAAAAGATCATTAATTAATAAATAAAAGGAAAAAAGTGGTTGATAGGACAGAACCCTGAGGAACACCACTATTAATAACTTTAGGAGAATGACAGTGGTCATCTACAACCGCAGCTATAGATCGGTCAAAAAGGAAATTAGAGATGAAGGCACAGAGAGAAAGATACAAACCGAAGAAAGGCAGTTTCGAAATTGAAGATTTGTGCCAGACTCCATCAAAAGCTTTCGATATGTCTAGCGCAATAACAAAAGTTTCACCGAAATCCGGAAATGAGGATGACTAAAAGTCAGAGATATGCAAGAAGATTGCCAGTCGAGCGTCCCTTCCAAAACCCATACTGTCCACCTGAAAGATGATTGTGAGAAGAAAGGTGTTTAAGAATCTCCCAATTGAGGATAGATTAAAAAAGTTTAGAAGGACAAAAAGTCAAAGCAATTGGGCGATAGTTGGAGGGTTGAGAGCGGTCACCCTTCTTTGGGACAGGTTGAATGAAAGCGAACTTCCAGCAGGAAGGAAAAGTACCAGATGAGAGACAAAGACGAAAGAGTTTGCCTAGGCAGGGTGTCAGCACTGAAACACAGTTCTTAAGAACAACAGGAGGAACACCATCAGGACCGTACGCCTTCCTGGAGTTGAGTCCAGATAGGGCAGAAAGAACATCTGTGGAAGAGATTTTAATTTCAGACATACAGTAATAAAGTCAGAGGGAGGAGGAGATGGAGGAACTGTACCAGAATCGTCCATGGTTGAGTTGGAAGCGAAAGTTTGAGCGAAGAGTTCAGCTTTATCAGGAGAAGAGGCGGCAACTGAGCCATTGGAATGGAAAAGAGGAGGGAAAGAAGAGGAAGTAAAGTTGTTGAAGAGGTTCTTAGCTAGATGCTGGAAAGAACGAGAAGAATTAGAATTGGATAAGTTTTCACATTCTTGTCTGATGAAGGAATTTTTAGCGAGTCGAAGAACAGATTTTGCACGATTCTGGGCAGAAATATAAGTTAAGTGAGAGTCAGGAGTTGGATGGCGACGTTACCTTCTGAAAGACTCCTCTCTGTTGCAGATAGCATTAGATCAAGTAAAGTTATACAAAATTTTTTTTGCATTAGTAGTAGGAATAGAATATGACATGTACGCCACCATGCCCGAGAGAATCACCTCCGTGATGCGCTCAGCACACTCGAAAGGGCTCTGGCTCCGGTTGCGGAAGCCGTAACCATTCCATGGAAAATCACAGAACTACTGCCTAAGGGTCTCCCAATCAGGGAATAATAGGAATAGAATATGGAATGTGCGCCTCCATGCCTGAGAGAAACACCTCCGTGATGCGTTCAACACACTCGGAAGGGCTTCGGCCACGGAAGCAGTAATCATTCCATGGGAAATCACAGAACTGCCTAAGGGCCTCCCAATATATATATATATATATATATATATATATACATATATACACACATTCAACTGCAAAGAACACGCAGTATAAATAACGTAAAGAAACGACGCTTGTATAGGAGATATTCCGCGCAAGACGAGAGAGAGAGAACGGAACAAATGAAAAAATGAGGTAACCACCTGGGAATCGAACCCGGGATCTTCCGATTGCCGGTCAGACGCGATACCATTACACCATAGACCTCACTCTTCCAAATGCCGTAATTCTTCTACATACTCGCAGAAACCAATGCCCCAAAGGGGCACCTCCCGCATGCCGTAACATTATATACATTCAACTGCAAAGAACACGCAGTATAAATAACGTAAAGAAACGGCATGCGGGAGGTGCCCCCTTGGGGCATTGGTTTCTGCGAGTATGTAGAAGAATTACGGCATTTGGAAGAGTGAGGTCCATGGTGTAATGGTATCGCGTCTGACCGGCAATCGGAAGATCCCGGGTTCGATTCCCAGGTGGTTACCTCATTTTTTCATTTGTTCCGTTCTCTCTCTCTCGTCTTGCGCGGAATATCTCCTATACAAGCGTCGTTTCTTTACAATATATATATATATATAGGGTTGACAAAAGTAAATAGACAGTTTTTTCATAGTTTGACTTCATAGTAAAAATCAATAAATAATACCAAGTTAATTGAATCACAATATTTAGAATGATGTTGCTTTCCCGTTTGCATTATGTAAACGTAACACACGTTGTGGCATTCCACTGATGAACTTTGTCATTTGTTCTTGAGGACAATCATCGTGGTGTTTATTTACCTTTCTCAACCTTCCCTGTATGTACAGGGTGTACATAAAGTCAGGATCTATTTTTGTGAAGCACTTGGAAATTATATGGAATTCAATCATAAAATGATAAAGTGGTAACATTTATTAAATAATTAAGAGTAGGATTCGACGTGACGCCCATCAGTATCCCTGCACAGCTCAAATCGTTCCGCAGCATTTCTAAACACATTCTGGAGCATTTGCGGGGTTATGTTATCTGCAGCAGTTCGTATACGTGTACGTAAGTTTTCAAGACTCGTAATCTTCGTCTGATAGACGTGCGACTCGATAAAGCCCCATGCAAAGAAATCTAAAGGGGTTAAATCTGGTCATCTCGCAACACAAGGTCTGTTGCTTCCGCGTCCGATCCAGCGATTTGGAAAACGTCCATTTAGATAATCCTGAACAATTTTGGCATAGTGACAAGGAGCACCATCATGTTGATTCTAAGGGGATAGGATTCTTGTCATAACATGACGTAATGAGAATCTATAAATAGATCCACAAATTGTTTAAACTTCATTCTCTTCATTGGAATTGCATCGGAGTGACGTGTATTATTTACTTGTCAAGATGTATCGAAGAAGGAAGTTTGTTCCTCGAAAAAGGAAGTATGTTCCTCGAAAGAAAGTTAAATGGCGGTCAAAGGAGAAGATATTTACAGCTTCAATGAAATTTGTTTATTTGTCTAAAAATACTTTTGATGTTAATGCAGATGGATATTATACATTGAGTTTGGATCTTTTAACTAAGGATGCTAAATCAACTATTTTAAAATTTAATTATTATCAAGTAACGGGTGTATCTTTTCATAGTATTCCCGAAATGAATATGTCTGGATATGTTATTAATTATGAAGATTCATTAAGTCGTAAGAAAGATGGTAGGGAAAGGATAGAGGGACCTAATGTAGGGATATCTCCATCTCCATATTTAATTGTTCCCCATTGTGTTTTGTTTGAACCTAATATTGATTCCTCACATAGTGCAGAGCAAGTAATGAATCATCCCAGAACAAAATGGTTCTCACCTTTTAAGGAGTTTAGAATGTATCGTAGACTGAAGCAGGTGTGTGATTTAGGTAAACAAGTAACTGCCCAATTCCCTAATACTTTAATTAAGATATCAACCAATGATTTAGCTAAACCATTAGGTCGTATTTATGTTGGTAAATATACACCTGACGGATCTCAAAAAAATGAGTATGCATTTACATATGTTAATCGAATTGTATTTTATGTTAAGCTGTATGGTATAAAACAATAAAGAAATAAACAACTGAAATTTTTA
This sequence comes from Bathynomus jamesi, assembly GCA_023014485.1. NCBI lineage: Eukaryota > Metazoa > Arthropoda > Malacostraca > Isopoda > Cirolanidae > Bathynomus > Bathynomus jamesi. Next base: position 253,553 of record JAJOZX010004284.1, read on the forward strand.
CTATGTAAAATGTTATGGTATTAAAGATTAAAAAAAAAAAAAAAAAAAAAAAATCTATTTTTATCCCATCCGAGCACAAATGCGCTATAGTATTACCTAGCGCATTTGTGTTTGTGGTGCTCGGCACCTTATTTGGGTATATGAAACCGGTGACGTCATAATGCGTGGATGACGTCATACATCTCTTTGAATTTAGCTATATCCTGTTTATGAGTGTGGTCATTGTTCAAAGAATTTGATTTCTATATTTAGACCATGTAGCCATTAATTACACAATGTAGCCATTAATCTTTTGGCAGCCTCGCAGAGTTAGCATGTCGGAAAAACTATATCGATTACGGGTGCGAAGCAAAGTTGGACATTTAACATTTGAAAGCAGAGTCAAGTATCCATGCACAGTTCGTATACGTGTACGTAAGTTTTCAAGACTCGTAATCTTCGTCTGATAGACGTGCGACTCGATAAAGCCCCATGCAAAGAAATCTAAAGGGGTTAAATCTGGTCATCTCGCTAGCCAAGGTCTGTTGCTTCCGCGTCCGATCCAGCGATTTGGAAAACGTCCATTTAGATAATCCTGAACAATTTTGGCATAGTGACAAGGAGTACCATCATGTTGATAGACGACGGGGATAGGATTGTTAATACCGTCGTCTATCAACATGATGGTGCTCCTTGTCACTATGCCAAAATTGTTCAGGATTATCTAAATGGACGTTTTCCAAATCGCTGGATCGGACGCGGAAGCAACAAAAGACCTTGGCCAGCGAGATCACCAGATTTAACCCCTTTAGATTTCTTTGCATGGGGCTTTATCAAATCGCACGTCTATCAGACGAAGATTACGAGTCTTGAAAACTTACGTACACGTACACGAACTGCTGCAGATAACATAACCCCGCAAATGCTCCAGAATGTGTTTAGAAATGCTGCGGAACGATTTGAGCTGTGCAGGGATACTGATGGGCGTCACGTCGAATCCTACTCTTAATTATTTAATAAATGTTACCACTTTATCATTTTATGATTGAATTCCATATAATTTCCAAGTGCTTCACAAAAATAGATCCTGACTTTATGTACACCCGGTATATGTGTATATGTATATAACTTGTAGTAAGCTGATTTAGTATAAAATATAATGATTTAAAATTATAATGAATGTTAAAGAAGTATGAAGTATGAAGTATTAAGATCCAAGTATGAAACAAAGTGAATTGTGATTGCATATTAATTGTAAACTGCTATTCACCATACAAGAACGGCAGTAATCTTGATGAATACATTGATTTGCTGTACAAAATTAAGTCACAATCAGATAATTCCAAATATTCTCACTGTATAATAATGGGGGACTTTAATGCGCATGTGAACTCGGAATTCTTTGTAGAATTGGGTAACATGTGCGAGTCGGCTAAATTAAGTATAAGTGATGTAGATGTATTAGGCGTAACTAGTGGTAATTTCACATACGTTAGTGATACGAGTGGTACCACCAGATAGATTGATCATTGTCTCACTCGCAATAATCTAAAGGATCGAATTGTTAGAGTTCATATTCTGCATGATTTCCTTCTTTTTGATCATAGACCATTAGAACTATTAATTAATTTTACCAACGTATGTGCAACACGACATAACAAAAACCCAATAGGTAAGAATAATAGTGTCGATTGGTCTAATGTTAATATTTAACAGAGAATGGAATATAAAGACCGAACCGGTCACCGCTTTAATAATTAAATTTTGCATCTTGCCTTATAGTTATCCTTTGCTCAAATGATTTTCGCTGTAAACTCATAGATAGTATTATAATAAGTTAGCATCGCTGTTAAGAGAAGCAGGAAGACCTCTGACTATCTTACAACTATCATACTAAGATTACTTTCCTGGATGGAATGATTTTATTGTCTCCCTGAAGAGGGAATCGAAAGACGCCTACGACTTGTGGTGCTTTCATGGTAGACCCAGATTAGGACCAGTATACATGAATATGTGTAGAAGTAGGGGTCAGTATAAGGCAGCCATAAGGAGATGTAAACAGGAAGAAGATTCTATTCAAGCATTAAAAGCCTGTGAAGCTCACTTAAATAACGATAATAAATTTTGTAAATTTGTTAAGAATCAAACGGGTTTCAAAAATGCCCTCCCTTTGACAATCGATGGGGGTGGGAGCATGAAATTGCAAAGCTGTGGAAAAACCACTACTCAAACATTCTTAATAGTGTGTGTAGGGATAATCTTAAGATAGGCTGCAGCGAAAAGCCTGTGGGAGAGAAAAGCGAAAATATTTTGATATCAGTTCCTGTAGTAAAGCGGTTAATTAAAGAGTTAAAGACTGGTTCTGCGTCAGGGGTAGATGATCTGTCGAATGAACACTTAAAATATGCCAATGACGTGTTGTGTCTGCATATATCATTACTCTTTTCAGCCATGCTTGCTCAGAGCTATATCCTTGCAGAGTTCATTAGGGTATACAGGGTGATTCATAAGTCTGTTACCACTGTAATGGTGAATAAAAAATAACTACAAACCACAGTAACCTGTGATGTTTTTTTATTTAAGGTTATTTTTACACAATTACACATTGGAAATTAAGAGTGGAAATTCTTTCTTTTAAATCATTGACATACGAGGTTTTGTTGCATATACCCTATCCTTGACCATACCCCATATTTTCACAAATCAACAATCTGAAACACAGAATATATTTCACCATTACAGTGGTAACAGACTTATGAATCACTCGATATATCTTGTCCCTGGTCAAAAAAAGTATGGGGACATTTTATCCAGCAATAATTGCAGGTCTATTGCTGTCGCCTCCTGCTTCTCGAAACTACTAGAGGAACTCTTTGTTACTCCGAATAAATGATTACTTATGGACATCTAATCAGTTTGGTTTTAAAAGGTCCCACTCAACTGATCTGTGTAGTTATGTACTGAAGAAAATTATATTTAAATCCACTAACAGTAATTCAACTATTTATAGCGGTTTCCTAGATATAAGTAAGGCATATGAGAGAGTGAACCACAATATTTTATTTAAAAAAACTAGAAGACACGAAAGTTCCCATGTACATATTAAATGTATTGAAATTTTGTATTCCCACCAATCTTTCACTGTTCGGTGGGGCAATGTACTATCCGAATGTTTTGGCTCCTCTTGCTGGGTGAGACAAGCCTCCTTGCTCTCTCCTATTCTGTTTAATGTGTATATTGACGGATTAATTGCTTCACTTAATGAGGCAACAGTGGGATGTTGTATGAATAACAGAAGGATAAATAACTTGGTTTATGCCGATGGTATGGTGTTAATAAGTCCATCTGTTAAAGGTCTGGATCGGCTGCTAAAAGTCTGCAAATTATATTCGCAGAAACATAATATTCTTTTTAATGTTACAAAAACTAAGGTTATATAATTCCATCCTAAAAGTTCTAATCAGCCAGCTGATATTAGATTTAAAATGAGAAGTGAAGTAATTGAGGAAGTACAAGAATTTAAGTATTTGGGTCACATTATCACCAGACTCCTCAGAAATTATCCCCGAGATGCTCAGCTTCGCAAATGTTTGCTACCCGCAATGTCCCGAGTTTCCAGGAGGTAACAAGACATGCTCAATACAGTCTTATGCAAAGAATTAAAAAATCAACCAACCCGATTACCCAAGCTTTTCATGAGTTCTGCCGTATTTCTTCTAAGCTATGGACTTCATGGTATGAAAACGTCTGTCTGCAGCTCCATTTAACTTCGACATTACTGTATTATTTCTCATTAATTGTATATATTTCTATCCTTAGTATGTGAATTGTCATTGTCATTTGTCATTTGTCATTTGGACTATGGTCTGCCAATAACTTTTTCATTTTCATTGGAGATTTGAAATGCGCGGAAGGGGCGGAGGAATACGCTCCAAAGTCAGTCTTTTCACTGGGTTGTGAGTTTTTATCAAGAAGTTAAGTTTGTGTTCAAAATGTAGAATTAAAGTGGTTATTTCTTAGACGCTCTCTCTCTCTCTCTCTCTCTCTCTCTCTCTCTCTCTCTCTCTCTCTCTTCCTAAATATTTTTATTTCTAAATACTAGGTCACCCTCGCCCCATCATTTGGGTTTTAGTCCAGGCAATTTGTAGTTAGACCTGGGCAAAATTGCTTCAGAAGCTTTCTAAACTGTTTCCAGCTCAGGAACCATTGCCGAATAACATATCCAAAATCCGACAAAATTGGACCCCGGGAACACCCCCAAAAATGAAATTCAAAATGGCGGACTGGATGTTTCCTACGAAAAAAAAAAATATATAATTTACGCTTTTATTTATAGAGATACATTTGATGCTTTTTCTTTCAGTTGTAATGTTTTAAATAATTCAACAATATACAACACAACCAGTTATTAAGCAAATATAATGTTATATAGCTTTTTACAGATTTTTATAATCAATAATACAACAATTATTTTTTTCCCAGTTTCAAGTTATGTTCATTACAGAAGAAGTGATACCTGGTCACAAACATACAGAAATTAATCCTCTTCATCACTATCATCGGATAGATTACCGGTACTTGGGTTGTTATCGCAACCACTGATTTGGCACTCGCCACAAGCGGCTGAACAGGGCATTCCATTACGCTTGCATCCACATCTTGAAGTAGCACATTTCGTCTTGCAGGAGCAGCGGATCATGTTGAGTAGATAATTTGGAGCTGGTGGCTTGTCGCAGGCTGTAGGGTAGTAGGAATTATTCTTTACATACCAACCCCACTGTTCTGCATCGATCTTCTCTTCTGTAGACTTCCAGATTAGTATTTGAAAGTAAGTGCGAAAGCTGTGGTACTTTGTGGACGCATCGGTAGGTGACAAACGTTCGGGTGTAACAAAAGATTTAGCTGTAGCTACCTTTTCAACTAACATTCGATGACGTAGTGCGTTAGTGGATCCAAGTGTTTTGCAGCCATACAACAGAAGCATTGCCTTTCTTCCAGCGGCTTCAATGTCAGAGTGTTGGCAACAATCAGAACAGAATGTATTTGCAACTGAACGGAGTTCAGCCACCTTCATCAGTGTGTCGAATGCTTTGGCTTTACCGATCGAAAAAATTCTGGATGTGCTATCACAGCCCGTGAAAGCATGCACAAACAGGAGATACTTGCAGATGTCATTGCCTAACAATGATTGAATGCTGAGAATATCATACACAGGATTAGGAGATGGTCCCCGTCTTATATCGCTGCGATAGTACAACTTGAAACCACTGTCCTTGGCATGGTACAGAAGGAGAATCAGCAAGTCGGTGTCTTCCCCTATTACTGTTGTAGTTGCATTTTCTGATGAGGAAACTGCTGCACGAACGATGTCCACATCAGCATCCCCATCTGCGTTGTGAACAGTACACCCGTGCTTCTTCAACATCTCACCTACGAGGGAAATAAATGCTTGCTTGTTATTTTCATTAGCCAAGAAGTGTTCCTTCTGGCCAACAAACTTCATGCTTGGACTGAGATTCACATTTCTGCTTGTCTTGGTGCTGCGTCTTCTGTGGGTATGTCCTTGATCGTAGGAGAGCTGCTGTAGCCATCAAAAACAATGATTGCTTTTCCATATGTTTTCAGAGTGAAATCGGCATATGAGTTGGCGATGCTGTCATATGTTTCATCTTGACGCCAGGAAACACGATGTAGTAGAGATCCACCATCCAATACGTACTGGTCTGTGCACTGAATTTCTTGAACTTCTTCCATGCGTAAAGTGTCAGTGTATTTGATTATTGCATGAGCTACCTGAGACTTATCGGGTTTCCTCAAGATACTTCGTGATTCGAACAATGCAGGAGGATATGCACACAGTTCGTAACACATGACATCTTCAAGATTCATGTCTCCGCCAGTGGCAACAGTCATCATTCTCTGAAACAGTAGTGCAGGATCTACTTCTATATCTGAAGCATCAGTGATCACAACGGCAGAAGCAGATCCTAGTGTTTTCACTTTGTCAGATCTTTTGGCAGAATATGTAAAGGCTTGTTTCCCAATCATTTTACGACAATGTTCGTACCGATTGAATGCATTGATGAACGTTAACTCCAGGATCAGCAGTTAGCCCTGTTACAATGTTGCAGAGACCCGAGGTAGAATGGAATGGGGATAAGGATTCCAGACGTTCAAGTACTTTCTTCATGTCATTACTGTCCCTGATTTGTCTACTTCCCCTCATTTCCTTGTGCTGTTCACTACTTTCCAACAAAACTCTGGTGTATTCCTGCATTGCTAAGTTATAAGTGGAACACAGAGGCATAGAAAAGAGCCACGTTGTCCTTTAGATGTCTGTAAATCCACTTCCGCGTGCCAGTCCGCCTCTGCTTTTCAGGGAACGCATTAGTACTTGTTCTATCACCAGGTCTGTGCCGAGTCCGGCCCATAATCTGTCGCTTCTTCTTACCACAAACTTACCTTCCTGGAACATTTTGTTAACGGCTGGATTTTCAGAAGGCAAACTTAACATTTTCTGCAGGTACAGGTATATCGATTTCAGGTAATTGTGATGTCCGGCTGCTGCAATTATGGGGATGGTCTCCAGCATAGCTTGCAAGTGCAAATCCCACGAGCCGGTTCTGTCTGCTGTTATCAAGGAACGTGCAATGTTGATCATTCGCTGCTATTCCAACCAGAGTTGACTTGTTTGCGAAGTAGATTGTAGGTCAGTTTTCTTCGCATCCAAAGTGGTAGCAATCTGAGAAAATGCATTCGAAGATTCCACATCCTCAACTGATTGTTTGGCGGTCATAACATCGTCGAGCAGGTCACAAGCTTCCTTATGGAGGTCATGAGGAGTTCCATCTTCATTACGAGGGAAAACGTCTGCGACTAGTAAGGTACTAAGAGCTGCATCTACTATCATATGACCACGTATCGCTCTTGAAACAGCTTTTCCAGACATCATGTGTTGCACGGCATTTGGTCCGTATATTTCTTGAAGTACTTCAGACAATCCTGAACCATTCATAAGAGTACCGACTGCTCCCAAAAGATTCATCAGAGTGTGAAATGATCCCAGCATTAAAACAATGTCCTGCAGATCTCTCTGTTCATTGATGATTTGGGAAGCTTTCCAGAACAAAGGCTGATCAAAGGTAATAATGCATGGGACTTTTTGATCGCGTGCTATCTTGCTCAAATATAGTAATGTCGAAAATATGCAGGTCATGTCAGTTGGCGACATATCTATGATGGGAAGGAACGTGATCGACGCCACACCTGGATGTGAGACACTTGATCCACCGTGAATTGCCTGCATTGTTCCGGACCAACTTGGACCTGATCTTTCTGCTGAAGATATCTGCCAGAGAAGACTAAGTCGACTTATGGTGGCAGTGGGTACTGGAAGTTCGCGGAATGAGATGTCCCTCAACATGCTTCTCGCGTGTCTATATTCCCTAATGTCAACGGTTGCAATCTTCTTAATGTCATTGTCACCAACATTACGCCTGTGAATAGAAGGGTGGATCTTGATCTTCGGAGTTATTGCGGCAATCATACCCATTCCATGAAAGGTATTCTTCCATCCAAAGTGCAGACATCATGATCGACGTTATCTGCTGCTAGAAGGACTGCAGTGTTTTCATCAACAGTAAAAGAGCCAGACCCACTTGCCAGCGCCGCGTTTCTTTCGAATCTTGTTACTTCTGCATACGACGAACAGTAACCCAGCTGATGGAGAACGTCAATAAGGTACCTTGACCTAAAGTTGTGGTGTAGCTGAACCAACAAACCGATCTGTAGTGGACATAGTAATCCTCTAGGACGGGTTGCTTGCATAATGCTCTGCCCAATTGCACCTATTTTTCTTGAAGCATCCTGTCCCGCAAATGCTTTTGATAATAGCAATTTCAGACTGTTGGGAATGTAATCAAGAGCACTTTCTGCAGTGATGTCATTTGGAGATGGATACACATCTTTTCTAGGCGAGTCGACAGACTTGATATCACTTCTGATTATTTTTGCAGCAGCTTCTACTAGGTAAATCTTCTGTAGCTCTATATCTATATCACATTCTTTCGAGTTTTTGTGATAATCTATAAGAATTTCATTAGCTGTCTCTCGTAGTGTTACTACATCTGCCTTCCCACTTTCACCTGATATTATGATCTTGTCTCCGTAACGTTCTAAAAGCTTTCTCTTCATGTGCCTGCGTTCGTAGACAGAGCTCTGACTTCCTTGAAGATATTCCTCCATTTTGGAAATTAGGTCTCCAATCAACAGTTGTTCATCATCATTCTCTTCCAGGTAAGCACAGGTCTGAAGGAATGCTTGGTGTTGCTCTTCATTAGTTGGTCTCCCTTTCTTCGAATCATGATCGTCGGAGGAGTATGCGCGAGGAATGTTTTTTCCATTTCGAAAATTTACGCTGCAGGTGTGATGGTAGACACAATCTGCAGCAGGAAGATCACGAAGATAATACTCCAGACGGCCTTTTACATTAAACGACCATTCATCGCAGCGGCTTTCACAGCACCTTTTTATGGTTTCGAAGAACTCTGTAGTTCTTATTTTGACATGCTCTGATTTTGGTTTGTGTTTGGAAAAAAGTCCACAAAGGTATCACAAAACAAACAGTGAGTAGCACTGGAAAATGCGTATTCATGAAAACGAGCACTTTTCCTTGGTATTGCCTCGGCTGCGGTCTGTCGCTTCTTTATTTCAATGGTCTTTTTATCCGTAAACCTTTTCCTACATACAACGTGAACACTTATTCCAGCTGTTGCAACAACATCGCTTCCACGGCTGCGGCTGGATGCATTTATACCATCTGCTCCTTTTTGCGAGATGTGAACCACTTCCTGTCCGCTGTCCAATTTCTCCTTACAAATCACGCACAATTCTTCAGGGGTCTGCATTCTTGAAGGCGGACGCACACCGAGTCAGCCGTACACCGAGTCAGTCTGAAACAGAAAACACAAATTAATAAACTGTGTTGCAGTATTTAAAAGGAGTACATAATAACAGTTTTAAAGAAAATGACAAGCACAAATACGCAGATTTGATAGTGGGTAGTAGGAATTAAAGTGTTGTATATAATATAAGTTTATAAAGATGTAGCAATGTCCATTCTCACATACACTCCATACAGTATATTTTATTTACATTACGTGACGTCATAGTTTAATACTAGCCGCCTAATACAATTTTTAGTGTCATATAGGTTAATTTAGAAACGAAAATGTGTTTTAAAACATTTTACTGATCAAGAAAAACGTCATAACTCTCTCTACAAAGCGAAATTAAAATTTATTGTATTTCGTAGGAAACTGCCAGTCCGCCATTTTGAATTTCATTTTTGGGGGTGTTCCCGGGGTCCAATTTTGTCGGATTTTGGATATGTTATTCTGCAATGGTTCCTGAGCTGGAAACAGTTTAGAAAGCTTCTGAAGCAATTTTGCCCAGGTTGAAGCTATTTTTGCTCTAGATTGCCTGGACTATTTTCTAAATGTCTATCAAAGTAAAGTTATATAGAAAGGAAATGTGTAGTTACATTCTGCCGTTGTAAAATGAGTCGCCATTACAGTATTTTGCCTACGATACCATTTCCAGTAAACTGAATTGAAAAACAGTTAAAAGAATGTGATTGGAAATAAATTAGAACACAGTGAATAGAGTAAGGAAATTAGAATAATCGAAATAGAATGCGTTATAAAGTACAGTACTAGATATCGGCAATAAAAACCAGTATTTCACTCACAACAAAGTGGGAAATGTCAATTGAGTACATTATTGTACACAATTAAAACATTTTTGTCGTATATGAAAGGTTTAACATGCAATGACATATAAATATTACTCACACAATATCAGCTATTATTTTATATATATATATATATATATATATATATATTATATATGTGTGTGTATGTATGTATGTATGTATGTATGTATATATGTATATATATGTTAAGCATATACCATGCATGGAATAAAAAACTCTTCTGGGAAATTACATCCACTATAGTTCGAATAAGTAATGATACATGACAAATACTATAGTTTTTTTCTTTTTTATGATGGAAAGCCCAACGTGGGCACCGGGTTACTCGCAAAGAGGCCCCAAAATATAGCTTCCCTCACCAGCTAGGATCCAGCTTTGCAGATGCTGGTGAGGGAAGCTATATTTTGGGACCTCTTTGCGAGTAACCAGTGCCCACGTTGGGCTTTCCATCATAAAAAAAAAAAATATAGTATTTGTCATTTATCATTACTTATTCGAACTATAGTGGATGTAATTTCCCAGAAGAGTTTCTTGTTCCATGCACGGTCTGTGCTTAACATATAAGTTTCTCAGGGGACCATTCTGAGTTTGTGTGTATATATATATATTATATATATAATATATATATATATATATATATATATGTGTGTGTGTGTGTGAGTTAATTGTTATTTTAATATTGTTTGTAAGTTGTGAACCACATCCAGAATACGAAATCCATGGAATGCCTCTAAGACTTGGTTCCAAAAAAGACCTCAGAACCTAATCGCGAAGATACGTAGACACCGGCTCTATTAATTATCATTCCCCTCAGTCAGCGACTCGAGAAATAAAAGGAACTTGTCTCTACGAGGAATTAAATTAATTTTAACTCGTGTAGGTGTGGCAAATTGGGTAGAATAAAAAAACAGGACTAATAAAGAGAGAAAATAAGAGAAACAGAAGATAAAAATGCGATTAAAAGAAGGCGCTCTTTACGAGCAGTTCAGTAGAGGAAATGATAAAACAGCTGCGCAATTGCGAGAATTAAGGTGTAATAGCTTATTAATTGGGTCTCACAGACGAAGCTAGTGGATGAGAGCTTCCCTCAAAAAGTTGGAAGAAAATATAAAGAGAATTAGAAATTTTAAAGAAGGATATTTGTACAGATAGAATAAAGAAATCTGTCTGGGAAAAAAGGGGTAACCAATCTTTCTTTCTTTTAAGGACTTCCTCTATCCGTATTTATCGACTGAAATAATTTGTGAAATTGATTTTATACTTTAAAGTAAGTTAAAAAGAAAGATATTTAAGACTTTCGAAGGATTCCCAAATACCGAAAGGAATTCGAGGTTAAAATAATTACTGTATATTCGTATAAAGAAGCGTATTTATATTTATTTGTATTCACCCCCCCACCCAACCCCACCCCGTAGTTCTTTCGTTAATGTGAAAACGTATATAACTGGTGGTGACCCGAACAAAGTTTTACCACTAAATGCGTCCGAGTGTCTTCTTTTTATATGAAATAAGGGCTACGTTTCTGCAAACAGTTGCCCCCCCACCTCCCGATACATACCACAAAAATATAAACTTTATTAAGGGAAATTTTACTAAAAACAGTAATAAAAATGAAATAACAAATTTTAAGAACCAACAGTAAAAACAGGAAAAACTTTAAAGTAGGCAAATATAGCAAATTAAAATGTTATGAAATAACTTCATTCGATAACCTTGTTAAGAGAATGTTATTGCTTATAAAATAACTTTATAAATGTTGCAGATAGGTCCGTCTCATAAGCAATAAGAGTCTTTTAACAAAATTAAATAAACGCATTTTATATAGAATTGAGTTTCAGGCTCGGTTGACTTTTGGGTGTTGAAGAATACGCGAATGAAATAATGAAAACTAAAGAATACCCGCGTGGAATGCGATGTCAGGAAGGTGCAGGTGTAAAAGAAGGTGAAGAATGCGTACGTAGAATGAAAGATACACAAATAGATATGAAAGAACTTTGGGGAACACGAAATAAAATGTCTAAATATAATCGGAATGCAAAATTGAGTAAGAGAGAATCTCAAAAGAGGCATTTCAAATCGATTTATTCCCAATTCATGTTATTCTTATCCTCATTCACGGCCTTTTCCACTTTGGTTCGGGTTAGGTTATGATGTGTTAAATTAGGTTCTGATTGGTTAGGCTTATGTCAGGTTTGGTTCTTTCTAGTTAGTATGTCAGGTTAGGTTCTGATTGGTTAGGCTTATGTCAGGGTAGGTTCTGATTGGTTAACATAAGTTAGGTTAAGAAATATTAAACATTCCCACTCAGCGCCGTTTGCCGTGAGTGTGAATGTAGTGACATTGTTTCCCAAATCAAGAAACGCTTTTCTCAAATATGGATTTGTTCACTTTTGTACATTCTCACTTGTGGACCACGGATGCGAATGGGAATAACATTGAGTGGGCAGTAATCCCAGAAGGAGGAGATAACGGATGTAATATATACGAATGAAGATAGAGAATTAAGGCGCAGGTAAAGTGAAAGATAAAGGAAATGCGGATGAAATGGGAATAAAAAGGGGACAGATATAATGGGAAAGAGGAACAACGCACCTTCGAAATAGGCTATAAAGGATGAATGCCTGAAGGCGAGGAACGAAGTGGACGAGGAAGAGGCGTAATGTAATGTTTACAGAAAATAATATAGAAGGATATATATATATATATATATATATATATATATATATATATATATATATATATATATATATATGTGTGTGTGTGTGTGTGTGTGTGTGTGTGTGTGTGGGTGTGGGTGTGGGCATACAAAAACAAATTGGCTGGTTTGTGGACGGATGAAATTTAATTTTCGTGCATTGAGTTTTGAAGGGAAATTGTTCCTGTTCCTTAAATCCTTAAAGGCGAGCTGGAAATAACGAAAGAGGAAAGGCCTTCTCGTCAAAGGATATAACCGAGATGTGATAAGGGCTGACCAAAATGAAAAGCGATAACAGAAAAGGACGTTAGCATTTTCGCGCGCGCACACACACACACACACATATCTATCTATATATATATATATATATATATCGTGTGTGTGTGTGTGTATGTGTGTGTGTGTGTGTGTGTGTTCGGTAATGTAGGTATATAGAACGACGAACTAAATTCCAATTTGTTTGCATTTCCATTAAAAATGTGTCTTTCGATGCCAGCGGTAGACCAGTGGATTTTTTTTACATTGTTTATGCGCGTGGCAGAGACCCTCTAACCCATTCATAACGCAGATAGTATTACTGTATAATATATAGATGGCACGATAGTACGCAGTAAATTACCATAAATGACACAATCAAATATAAAACTTCGTATCCATAAAGAACAAATAATATTTCACTAAAAAAAAATCTTTCATTCCTCGATGTAATTCCTTCTTTATTTCATGTCAATGTTTCAGTGAAAATTTGTATTAATAATATATAGATTCAATACTGTACTCTCTCTCTCTCTCTCTCTCTCTCTCTCTCTCTCTCTCTATATATATATATATATATATATATATATGTGTGTGTGTGTGTGTGTGTATGTGTGTGTGTCTCTCTCTCTCTCTCTCGGAGTTTTTAAAACTGAATTCCATTTTTGATGTTGTTTGATTTGATAGGATTAGATGTTTTCTAAACCTGACTTAATTGATTTGGCGATGCAGAGCAGAAAAGTGTTGCTTTGCATTTTAAACACTTTTTTGATTCACTTAAATATCACTTTTTCGTTCATTCGCGGAACGTTACATGAACAAAATCGAATTTCATAATGTTGACTTTCCCCTTTATGCGAATATGCGGATTTCACATTTCAAACTACATTTCAGCTTTTCAATGCAAATGGCTAGCCTAACCTAACCAGACTAACCTAACTTAACCAGACTTAACCTTACCTAACCCAACTTAACCTAATCTGACTACCCGAATTAAACCAACTTTTTAGTATCGACATTATGCGTGTCAACGTTGTGCGGATCGACTTCGTTCCGCTACTCGGGTGGAACGAAACGTTTGATAAGGTTGTCAGCATCACGCAAGGTCAGAATGGGAATAAGTATTAAAGAAATTTATATTTAATTAAAGTAACATTTACTTACCGATCTTTTCATCTTTATTTTGTACATATAAATCTCTCATTTATATTAAATGAACAATGATGTATTAGTAACGTTAATATATATATATATATATATATATATATATATATATATATATATATGGATGTTTTCTGTTTGGGGTCTAGCAGCGAATTTTAATGAAAATCGGTATACTAATGTAGTTTTGGTCACTGATTTCAAAAATAACTTTCTTTTTTTTGGAGAAATGAAAAAAAAACATGTTGGAGCACTTTAAAATTAATGTGTTTTTAACGAAAATATCATGACTTAACCTAACCAATCGTCAAGGGCGTACAGTTGACCTAACAGGGCATTCAATTGACCTAACTGGGCATTAATTCTTGATTTTTTTCTGCTACTTTTACAGATCTGCCAGGATCCTTCAAAAAACGTACTCTTCGTAAAGTTGCACTTTTTACCGTTTGACCGACGCTTTTGGCAACGAAAGAACTGGGTATTTTTAGCAAAGGAACACACTTTCCCACACTTAGAGCACTTTTTCATAAACAGTAGCAGTTTGTGACTGGCTAAATTTAACACAATCCTCTGTAACTAGATTAGGCTAGTTAAAACACACATTAATTATTTAAAGTGCTCTAACATGTTTGTTTTCCATTTCTCCAAAAAAAGTTATTTTTGAAATCAGTGACCAAAACTACATTAATATATCGATTTTCATTAAAATTCGCTGCTAGCCCCCAAACGGAAAAGACCCATATATATATATATATATATATATATATATATGTGTGTGTGTGTGTGTGTGTGTGTGTGTGTGTGTGTAAAAAAAGTCAGTCATTTACGAAACAAAAAACACTTCTAAGATATTCTTTCAACCTGAACGTATTCAGAGCGTCATTTGTCATCGCAGGCCCAGAACGAAAGTTCGGCATACTGAACAAAAGGTAATAATAAAAATGATGCAAGAAAATAACATTAAAAAGAACACTAATAATGACGTTAAAAGTCATAGTAACGAAGACCACAAATTAATACAAGCTATAAACTAATCCAAAACCAATTTAACCCTTTATGGTACCATGTTGCATCTATTTAACATTTCAAATACACACATTTAGACTTAACCCTACAAAAAAGTTGTGCGATAGAGGGTTAAGTTACTACAATATAAAGCATCAATAATTGTAAAACCGAAACAAAATCAGTTATCAGATAAAGGAATAAAAACAAGAGAAGTAAAAATAATAATAAAACAGTAAATCAGTTTAATGACAAAAAACGAAAAAGCTCAAAAGAACAGAAGAAGGAGGAGGAGGAGGAGGAGGAGGAGGAAACAAATCAATAATAGCTCTAAAAACAAAATCAAACAAACAAAAAAAAGATGCAACAACAGTCAACAAGAACGAGAGCAAAAGCAACAAGAACAGCTCGGCAACACCTCTACAACGCAACTTTGTATGCTTTCGATACTGAATGTTACTATTCAGCTATGCTACAATCGAAACACCATTACTCTTCCTGCATTCTGATCAATGGTTTTCTGGCAAGGGAACGTGAACTGATTTCTTTAAATTCAGAACTTTAGAAACAGAATAGGAATTAAGCAATAGTCATCTGCCAGTCTTGAATTTTTGCCCTAAGTTCAGTATAGTAAGTTAGGGTGAGTCAATTTTAGTAAAGTCAACAATTCAAAAACTACTATTGCTCAAATGATGTCATATTATCTAGCAAACTTAGAAATATCTTTAGTGTTGTTTAAAAAGGCCATTTACCTACTTATATTTGACTATAAAGGTTTGAAATATAACCTAAATATGACTGTAGCATCGTATATCAATGTGCCATTGATATGTGTGGTCAACTTTGGTTATTTTTGGTGTGCAGTATGGTTTCTAAGTTTCACATAGTCACAAATGCTGGAGTTTTGATTGTGAATGCGTGTGTTTTCCCTCCTTTTTGACAATTTTGATTACTTCGTAATGTAAATATCGTGTAATTCAAATTATTCGAAATGTTATATGTGACCCAAACTTTCTGTATATTTTGATATGATAGATATATGAAATTGTCATTACTTTGAATAATTAAGTCTTGTACCTATAACAACACAACCTTTTATCTGAGCTTATAGGAAGATATTAAGAATTTCAAGTAACTTAATTTTATGTAATCATAATCAGTAGGCCTATCCAAATTTTAATGACATTTCTTTTGTTCACAGGATGAGTCAGAAAGAAATCAGAACCCGAAGCAAATCAAGTTGTCACCTAAGTCATTTGGTGGGGACTGGGAGGGAACTTCCCCCTGCTGAGCTGCCCACAGCCAGAGATCTGCTGAGGTATGGTTTGTTGAGGAGAGAGACGAGTGAGGAAGAAAGGAGAAATTACCCAGTTAATGACCTGATTAACAACGGCATTGTTCCAGTTAATGGCTCATTGGAGAAAGGCCAACGCTCTATTCACAGGACCTGCAATCAACACTGAGGTCAGGATCAGGGCTAAAGTGAAGGCACTGTGGGATGAGGCAGTGAAGGTGTCCATTGGCAATGTGAAGCTAGAGGTCAAAGATAGGTTCATGATGAAACTGGACAAATTGGTGGAC
>JAJOZX010004284.1:275000-441058 GCA_023014485.1 Bathynomus jamesi
GGTAAATTTCGTTATATAACAGTATGAACTTTTCCATAAATTGTAGGTAATCTACCTATGTATAGTAGGGTGGATCGATTTTACATTTTTTTCGATTTCCATATTCTAATAGAGACAAAAACTTGCGCATGCATGAGAAAATAGCCTCTGCAAAATCTTAGCTTAATAGGTAATCATCTTCTGCCCCCGGCAGAGCGATGAAAATCATATTTTAGTAGTCAAAAACGTATTTTTAAACCCTAGCCTAGAGTCATAAAATTTTGCGTGTGTGTTATTTCATGCATAAGCAACGATATAAATGCTATGGGAAATATATAAATGCATTATTTAAGACAAAGAGCCGATCTGAAAATATGTATATTATACATATTTTCAGATCGGCTCTTTGTCTTAAATAATGCATTTATATATTTCCCATAGCATTTATATCGTTGCTTAGGCATGAAATAACACACACGCAAAATTTTATGACTCTAGGCTAGGGTTTAAAAATATGTTTTTGACTACTAAAATATGATTTTCATCGGTCTGCCTGGGGCAGAAGATGATTACCTATTAAGCTAAGATTTTGCAGAGGCTATTTTCTCATGCATGCGCAAGGTTTTGTCTCTATTAGAATATGGAAATCGAAAAAAATGTAAAATCGATCCACCCTAATGTATAGGTACCTAAAATGTATGGAAAAAATAATAACGAAATTTACCTTAAACTTAGTAGGGCCCAGTTACCCCTGCAGGTGCCCAGTTACCCCATCTTACGATATATATATATATATATATATATATAAACCCTTTAAAAGATGGAAAAGTGAAGAAGAATCTAAAAACTAAAAGTAAAAATAGTTTGCATGTGTAAATGGTGTGGGGTGACTTGCATTTGTAAATAGAACTGTCAATAGTCACGTTTATCAAGAAATCTTAGAATACTTCATGCTGGAGTCTACAGAACAGATGTATGGAAACCAACCATTTATTTTTCAACATGACCTGGTTCCAGCCCATGCAACTCGTGCAACTTCTGCGTGGTTTGATGCTCATGAAATTGAAGTACTACAATGGCCAGCTAATTCTCCCAATCTTAATCCGATAGAAAATCTTTGCAATATTGCTTAGTAGAAGGTCCAGAAGCGTAAACCAGGAACACTTATTGAACTGAAGAGGTGTTTGATGACAACCTGGCAATCGATAACTACAGAATAATGCAAGAGGCTTGTCGGCTCTATGTCACGTCGATTGGAGGGCGTAGTCAGGGCTAAGGGTGACCCACTAAATATTAAGACGTAGTTAAAAGTCTTTGATAAAGGTTTAATATATTGGCAGTACTCAATACACATAATAAATTTATTCTATTTTTTGTAACATCTAACAAAATAATCTAATATTTTGGTATGCCATTATGCATTAACTTTTCACTATTTAATAAGGTTTTTGCTATATTTTAACTATTTTTCCAAAATGGCACACAGAGGTATCTCTTTATCATAATGACGTCACAGATACTCGATATTCCTCATAAAGGTGTATAACTTAAAAGTATTATTAAGGTCATAAGCGCATTTGAGACAGTCTTCTATTTTTTGGTCCAGAGTTGCGTACGTATATTCATTTATCAATCAATGTTTTGACAATTCAAATGCAGCTTAATAAGGAGGAAGAAAGGTCTCATATCACACGCACACACACACACACACACACACACATCATTCCACTCGCACGCGTATTCAGGGTATGAGCAGCTCGCCGTATCATTTCCAAGTAGATAGAGTGTTAACGCACTAACGAGGCTTCAGTACGTGGTTCATCACCACTGAAAGCAACACTACTCTCTGTTTTCTTAATTCAAAGAATATCCAAATCGTTATTCATTTTTATGCAGAATAAAAAGTAAAAATTTGTCAAAAAATCTTTCGAAAAAAAAATGAAAATGAGAAAAGTCGTAAAAAAAATCAAAGAAAAATGAACAAAAACGAGACAATGAGACCAGATCTGTCTTACATTAAGTCTATATAATAATAATTACGTGGTTTTCAGTGAAAGTAAGCGTGTAAATGGTAAACAGAATAGCTTTCTGACGACGGAATGAAAGGAAATTTTGAGGGGAAAATAAGATGGTTTACTAATGTTTATTTTCGAGGGAAAGTCATAGTTAAAATGTATAACGTCTTTTAATGGTTTTTGAAGAAGTGACTTCGGCGATTAAAGGTTAGGTACAAAGGAATTATGTATAATCACTTCCGAAACGAGAATAATTTTTAAATTTCTGAAAACAGATACTTACTTCATATATATATATATATATATATATATATATATATATATATATATATATATATATATATACATACACACACAGGGCGTCCCAAAAAAATGTATACACACTTTAAATAATTATAAAGGCAGTGTTTATTAAAATACATTTCATTTTCAAAATGTAATAGAATCTACAGACATTATTTAATTGTTTTGTTAACGCCTATTTTCAAACTGACGTCCGTTCTGGTCCAGGCACTGCTGATAACGCGAAGCAATGGAATCGCAAACATCACGAAACATTTCGTTTGGTATTTGTGTGCATTCTCGTTCAATGGCTGTTCTCAATTCAGCGACTGTTGCAGGTTTTATAGCGTAGACTTTGTCTTTTAAGTATCACCATAAAAAAAAGTCTAGCGGTGTGAGGTCTGGTGAACGCGGAGGGTATTCTACGAAACCCCTTCGTCCAATCCACATCCACATCGTGCCAAGTACCACTCGCAATACTACTCCACTCTTCGGTCCGGATCATCTTCATTAATAGCATGGACTAATCTTGGAATGTAACTTTTCCATTGACAGCGCTTCAAAATGCGTTGGACAGGCGATTCTGAAATTCCTACCTCACGACTCGCTTGCCGCACAGATTTTCTTGGACTTTGGTGATACGTTTCCAGTACTCTTTCTTGCTTGTTGGGCTTGTCGATGTCCGTGGTCTTCCGGAACGCTTCTTGTGGACATTCTGAACAGTTCCATCGGCTTCAAACTTATCTCTAATTCGAGTGATGGTAAGTCGCGTTGGTGGATCTGTTTGAAACTCCCTCCTAAACTGTCTTTGCACTTCAACTGCGTTTTCACACTTCCAGTAGCATTTTAGAATGAATTTCCTTTGTTCAAAGCTTAGTCTGACTGCCATTATTAATTCTAATGGGTTTAACTTGGAAAGAAAGAAACATCAATTGAGCTATCAGCTGTTAAAGTGTGTATACATTTTTTTGGGACGCCCTGTATATATATATATATATATATATATATAATATATATATATATATATATATATATATATATATATATATATATATATAGAGAGAGAGAGAGAGAGAGAGAGAGAGAGAGGAGAGAGAGAGAGAGAGTAGGTGACAAAAGTTCTCTCTCTACGAAAAGTATAAAATATGTAGATTCCATTTCTTCACCGCTTTTACAATTCGTTTAGTTCCCATGGCAAACTCTAAACCATTCAAGAAGGAAATATTTTTTTTCTTTTGCGCTTAGCATTTGTTTATGACATATAAAGCAGTAGTACCAACTAGTGATGTAGGTCGCATCCGCATCCGCATCCGCATCCGCGGAACATCCGCACATTTTCTCGCATCCGCATCCGCACTTTGGACTGCGGATGTCGTGCGGATGTGGACCGTTGAGATAAAACGTCATTAATAAGCGGAAATTATCAAATTCTACTATATTAATAGAACTAGTTCATTGTGCGCAAAAGTGATGCAAGCGACAAGACGAGAGGCTGTTCTTGTATGAAGTTACTCTCTTGCAACCTACTTAGATCCACGTTACAAAGCTAAGTTATTTTCACCTAGTACATTAGAACGAGTTAAATCATCACTTGGCAAAGCAGTTGAAGAGCTTCAATCTCTTGAATCTGTCGCTTCGCCACCCACCAAAAGGATAAAAGTTTCAGTGACAGAACCAACACCTTCAACGAGCAAATCTATCACAGAATCTCTCTCTCAGTTTCTTGAGTCAAGCAGCAATGACGAGACCTACGCGATGTCAAAAGATGTAGTAAAAATGATCGAGAGCTATCACCAAGAAAAACGCCTGGCTGCATGTGACAATCCTATTAGTTGGTGGAAAAATACGCAGAATTCTATCCATACTTGAGTAAACTTGCAAGGAAACATTTAGCCTGTCCTCCAACAAACGTACCAAGCGAGAGATTATTTAGCAGTGCTGGATTAATATATGATGAAAAGAGAAACAGACTGGCAGCAGAAAAGGCAGAAAAATTAATGTTCCTTAAGCATAACCTTCCTATAATTAAGTTTGAACATTAAACGATGAACATCTTAGTTTACTTTATTTTAATTACTCATTTATAAATATGCCTAAAAAACTTTAAACTTAATATAAATAGTTATCAAGCTAATTAAAGATCTCTTTCTATAAGGGTGGAGGTTGGGGAAAGAGGTCGGTGAGGTGCATTTGAGTTGGGTTCACGTCCCGCATCCTGGTAACACAATTATGGTTTCTAATTGTGGCTGAAACTCGACAAAATATAACGAATTTATTTGCAGACGAATTCACTAATTGATTTCTATATTAGTTAGATGCTTGATATTATTTTATATGTTCAGAGAAAAGTACAGCAATTATTGTACAATTAATCAATATACTACATTATAGCTACAGCTCTCTCTATATAATAACTTATTATATACGTTAAACACACAAATCTCGAATATATCCTAAAAAATAACGAAAATGTAGACATCCGCATCCGCATCCGCGGATGTCGAAATCAAACATCCTCATCCACATCCGCATCCGCGGATGTGAAAAAAATGACATCCGCTACATCACTAGTACCAACCTTAAATCTAGAATTCAGTAATATGAGGTACTTTAGCTGTAATAATTTATAAATATTTATAATTTAATGTATAAAGTTAGAACGAATTTAATTATAATAAAACACATCAATATTTAGTAGATATTATGGATTTGTCGGAAAAGAGTAATTCATTCAACGTTAAAACGTTTCAGAAGCAAAAGGTGTAAATTTCGCCTACGAGAAAACCATTGAAAGAAACCTTTATTCCTCACCTTTTGATTCTTGTATTATTTAAAATACAACATGTTTTTCTCAGACATTCCCTTAAGTTTAATATAATATCATCTTAATAATTATATCATTGTGTTCGAAAAATTCGGATTAGATACGTGCGGTAAAATATTAAGAAGAGATAATCTATGTTAGTTATTATTTTTTATCCTTTATAACGTCAAAAGTCGTATGATAGGAGCGACCAACGACTGAACCTGGATTCAGAACCCAAAAAGAGTACATTTGTCTACATTCAATCACTTAACCAGACTCAACGTTCCTTTCACTGCGATGATCTCACTGGAAGCGGTTTGAAGACGTGGATAGGCTATGCTTGCCAATTTAAAATATACTGATATATTTATCATATACTACGTAATACATTTCAGTAGTATTAAAAATAACAATTCCTAGAAACTGTCTAAATACAAGTCTTCTATAATGTCCTCATGAGGAATGGAAAGAAACGCTTTTCAATTTTGCTTACTTCATATGACAACGCGATTCTAAATATATTGATTCAATACATGTTATTATTTATTGACTTTTATTAATTATCAACTCAAAATCTATGAAAAATCCTAAGGTGTCTATTTACTTTTGTCAACCCTTTGTGTGTGTGTGTGTGTGTGTGTGTGTGTATACAAAGGGTTGATGCGCCTCGGTGGTGTAGTGGTTAGCGTCGCTGACTACGAATCCATCGGCCCCGGGTTCGAGACCCGACGGCAGCCGGCGCGCAGCAAAACCCAGCTGTTCATCCTTCCACACAAAGAAAGTGGTTGGTAGATAAATGAGTACCCTAGGTGGCCTAGTGGTTAAGACGCTGGGCTGCTGATGAGGCGTGGTTCGGATTCCACGTTAAACTGTAGGTCTAAGGTGGAGTGAAAAGCTTGACCTTCGCCAGAATGAACAATTCGGGCGGAAGCTAACCAAAGGTGTGTGTATATATAATGCAAACCCACAAGGAAAAAGAAGTTATTTTTTTCCTCGTGGGTTTGCATCATTCATTCATTTCACGTGTCTAATTGTGAAATTCATCCCATATATATATATATATATATATATATATATATATATATATATATGAGTATTCTTGTTTTTAGATATATGAAAGATAAAACTGCAATGTCTGGATTCATTTATCAGAACATTAGAAAGAAAATTAATGTGCTCTTTTCTTACACTCTTTAGGGTTTTCTTTTTTTTCGTAAGGATTCTCACAGATCTGCAATATTCTGGTCTCGCCCTCCATCCCACGAACGGATGGAGGACATAAAAGTATCTATTTATTTAATTTTTTCTTAATTAACTTTTAATCCCGTTTAATTAAATTTGTTTCAAAGATTTGAGTTCTTTGAGACTTGTACTGTACAATAAATTAAGATTTTATTTTTTAATGTTTCAAATAAGTGCGACTGTCAGAGAAAGAGAATCATCTACGCACTACCGCGGATGAACGAATCTTTGCTGACCTCAACTAGCACTTCGCGATTGGCTTTTCTGAAAGCTATAAATCTTTTGAGAAGAAACTACAGTAAACCACAAGCACTTCACACCAAAAGATAGAGGACGTCGTTGCAAATAATTTGATGTAAACATTAAACAAATTCGTTCACTACAAAAATGTTTTGAGCAAAGTTTACTATATGTGACCAAAATGTTGTTCAGCTGAGTAAAATATTTGTCCACGTGATGCTGATTTGTACGTATGATGCTGGGCGGAGCTTATTCGTCGGTCGAAATTCAGTGAGAATAACAAAGGTATTCTGTCCTGAATTAATAATAAAAAGAATAATACCTATATTAATGAGGGTAATAATGATAGTGATAAAGACAATAATAATAACTAGTACAGTTCCCGCCGCTTCGCTGACGGTTAGACAGGCTAAACTACAAAAAAAGAACCCAGCCGTGAAAATTTTGACCTTCACATTGTGTCAACATTTCTGAATCTGGTATCTCCCAAAACCTCCTCACCCCCATTCATACAACTTGGGGGCTAACCCCCTCCCCCATTACCCCCACTCCTCCCCATTACCCCACCCATCCCCCATTACCCCCACCCCCACCCTTCCCCCATTGCTAAACTACAGAAAAGAACAGTCATGAAAATCTTGAGCTTCACATTGCCGCCCGTAATACAATTTCTGAATTTTTTTCTCACAATTTTTTCTCACAATTTCTGAAAGTGTGACGGACGGACAGACAGACAGACAGACGGACGGACAGCTCTCTTATTATAGTATAGATATAGATAGATTATGACAGTAACGGTAATAACACGAATAGTGGTATGGAAAAAACTCAATGGACTTACAGAAATGAGGACGGGGAATCTAAACGGAATTATAAAGAGGTTTAATGGACAAACATTGAAATCATTAATACAAAATAAGGAAAAAAGGTAAGGTGTTAAAGGTTTTCCGAATTTTGTTCTGGGTTTGCTGTTTGGGGGAGGTTATTTCACCTTCAGATGTAGTCTTTTTTAAATTCTATTCCGTTTGAGTTTACAAATCGTGTTTTTTCCTTATTGAGTCTACAGATATATAAAAAATATGATTCTAAACTAAATACAGGCCTGTATATGGACGGTTTGCGGTTGCGGATACTTGCAGATTTTGGTCCAGCAAGCCTGAGGCAGTACGAGTATGACTGTGATTGGTAAAGGTAAATTTGTGCTGCCTTAAGGAGGAAACACAAACTCTCAGTGCATCTTGCTCCTGAAGAATCATGCACCAAGACTGCTAATAACTGGAGGTGTTTGCAAGACAAAATAACGAAAATTGCAATAAATTGAATACGGATATAGATGTTCTTTTGACAAACTAGCACAGAGCAGTGTTGCTTTCATTGGTGATGAACCACGTACGGAAGCTTCGTCAGTACTTTGACCCCCTATTTGCTTGGCAGTGCTGCTGCGAGCTGCTCGTACCCTGAAATGGGCGTGTGGGCGGAATGATGTCCTATGTGAAAAGATGTTTATCTCTTCATATTTCCACTTAAATTATAAATGTATCGATGAGTAACAAACTATATATATACTGTATATACGAAGGTTGTTCAAAAAGTAAGTTTACAAGGTTAATTACCGGTGTATTATGCATAGTACAGTAATGTTGGTAGTACAATATTTTAACGGATGTTAATTATCCGTTAACAATGTTAACGGATAATCACACGACTCAGAGAATGATTTGCAGTCTTTTCTTTCTTCAGCGGTATTCGGCCGAAGGTTCGCATTTCTTTGAGCGCAGTGTGACTAACAGGTGGCGAGACCCGGGTACACCATCACACACCAAAGTCTAAACGGGCGTCCATGGAATGGAAACATCCGGGGTCACCACGAACCAAAAAGTTCAAGATTGCACCATCAGCTGGTACGGTGATGGCAACGATTTTTTGGGACCATCAAGGCGTTTTGCATGTTGAATTCATGCAAAAAGGGACAACAATAAATTCCACTTCTTATTGTGAAACTTTACAGCGACTTCGCAGGCTATCAGAAGAAAACGTCCCGGGTTGCTTACTGCAGGTGTGGTGTTCTTGCGTGGCACTGCACGCACTCACACTGCAAATCAAACACGCCGACTTTTGGAATCGTTCCACTGGGAAGTCATGGATCATTTCTCCCATAGTCCTGACCTTGCACCAAGCGACTTCCATTTGTTTCCAGCCCTAAAGGAACACCTCGGAGGTAAACAATTTCAAAGCGATCCTGATGCAGAAGCGGCCGTACGAAACTGGTTAAAATCTAAGGACCCTATATTTTACTCGACCAGCATCGGAAAGCTTGTCTCACGCTACGACAAATGTTTGAATCGTTTGGTGATTATGTAGAAAAGTAGTAATAAGTTGTTGAAATACTTGTAATAATAATTACTTACCTCGTAATAAAAGTTTTTTCAAAACACCTTTCAAACTTAATTTTTGAACAACCTCGTATATACTGTAAATATGACTAACATTCACATTAAGCACGTGAACTACTTCATTTTGAAATAACCTACAGGAAAAAGTGAAATATCAGCTCCGATTGCTTTCGAGTTTCCCTGAAGCGGAGTTGAAATATATATATATATATATATATACAGGGCCGGATCTAGAAGTTGCGAGGCCCTAGGCAGATCTAGAAATTGCGAGGACCTAGGCCTATATATATATGAAAATATGGACTTAATTAATTATCGGTACTATACCAGCAATATTAGAATCCCGCATAGACAGAACTATGCCAGCACTTAAAAATTAAACCAAACCAAAATAATCACGCATGGAAATTGTATAAGAAACATAAATAAACCATACAAATAAGTATAAATTATAATATGAATCAAGATTTGTATCGAAAATATAAGACAATGATTTCTAAGATTTATATAATATTATAGGTAATGACTTTCCATAGTATACAAACGTTTTTCATATGTGATGTATAAGAGATGTTGACATTTCATTTTTTATAATAGTGAGCGATCGACTTATCAGGCTAAATATTAATGCTTTAATATTTGGTTCAGATGCTCCTTGAATATTACAGCAATGCTTTTCTACTTTTCTTCGAGCTAAACTCTTCAATTAATTGAGAATAATCTAATGAATTTATTATATCGTTTTCTATTGATAACATAGCTAATGATTGCAATCTCGCTTGAGACATGGTGGAACGCAAATATGTTTTAATAAGTTTGAGACGCGAGAAACTTCTTTCAGCCGAAGCAACAGTAACTGGGATGGTTAATACTATTCGAAGTGCAACATAAACATTAGGATAAATCTCACTTAGTTGTTTTTGCACTACATAAACAAGGGCATTTCCGAGATCTGTTTTCTCAGGTATAAACCTGCAAAGTACTTTAAGTTCTTCATAGAGTTCTAAATCATTAATATCACTTGAACAGAACGCGCAAAACGGCTTGAGCGAGGCCCCCTTTGGCGCGAGGCCCTAGGCGATCGCCTAGTTCGCCTATAGCTAAATCCGGGCCTATAATATATATATATATATATATATCGTCCACGCACGGCAGTGTGTGGGCAAATGTTTTCTGACCTCGACTAGCACTTCGCGGACGGCTCTTCTGAAGACTATAATTTTTTTCAGAAGAAACTACACCACACGCACTTCACATCAAAAGATAGAGGACGTCGTCGCGAATAATTTGATGTAAACATCGAACAAACTCGTTTACTACAAAAAAAGTTTAGAGCAAAGTTTATGTAGCCAAAATGTTGTTCAGCTGAGTAAGAAAAATGCGTAATGCAAAGAGGCAAATCTTTTTTGTGTAAAATAATAAACCTAAAAAAAAAACAGGACAAGAATAACACAAAATACATTTGGCGTTAAAAATTCAAAGTTAAAGAAAAAATATTTAGTGACAGCTCTTAGCAAAAAAGAAAGAAAATATATATTGTGTGTGTAATATATAATATATTATATATATATATATATATATATATATATACACAGAAACAGTATACATATTAAAATATACACACTGAAACCACTGCAAAAAAGTATATATCTACAAAACACTCGCAATATATCTTAACGTTTCATGGCCGAGTGTGTAACGTAACAGCCAATCTTCAGTGGCATTGGTTCGAATCTCAACGAGGTAAGGTAAATTTATTTCTAGTGTATTTAATCTTAAAACTTAAGTTGTGTTAGTATGTTGTTCCTGAGCAACAACAGGTGCTCAATACAGTCTAATGCAAAAAATTAAAAAATCAACCAACCCGATTATCCAAACTATTCATGAGTGCTGCTGTATGCTTCTAAGCTATGGAATTTGATATGAAAACATCTGTCTGTAACTCCACTTAACTTCGACATTACTGTATTATTTCTCATTAATTCTATATAGTTCTATCCTTAGTATGTGAATTGTTATTGTATTATTAATATTTGTCATATGGACTATGGTCTGCCAATAAACTTTTTCATTTTCATTTCATTAACATAAACTTGATATGCATGTAATTGCACTCGGTTAATGAAAATGAACTCAACTGATATTTAATTGACATTTCCTCCAGCAGATGGTGCCACCCACTTCGATTAAATTATTTTCAAGAATCAGTTCTCCGAAAAGTATTTGATGAAGCATCGAAGTTTGATGAAAATAGTGTCATCACCTGAGGGGCGCTTGTTCGAGGAAAGAATTCCCCACATCTTGATGAAAATTCTAGTCTCAGTGTACATGTTAAAAGCTGCTGCTAAATATCTTTGTTTTATAACTTTGAATTTTTAAGGCCAAATGGTTTTTGTGTGTTATTCTTGTCCTGTTCTTTTTAAGGTTTGT
The DNA here is from genome assembly GCA_023014485.1 of Bathynomus jamesi. Taxonomy (NCBI): domain Eukaryota; kingdom Metazoa; phylum Arthropoda; class Malacostraca; order Isopoda; family Cirolanidae; genus Bathynomus; species Bathynomus jamesi. The sequence continues at coordinate 286,388 of JAJOZX010004284.1, forward strand.
TATTATTCACAAAAAAAGATTTGCCCTTTTGCATTACGCATTTTTCAGACTAGTAAATATTTCAAGAATAATTTAAGAATAAATTTGACATTGGATAATATTAGGATATATCGCTTTTTGGTATATCGCTTTAGTCTCTCTCTCTCTCTCCTCTCTCTCTCTCTCTCTCGTAGGTATACTGTATATATTCTTGGTAAATGCTACTGTATACAAACTGTATACATGTAAAGTATCATCTTAAAATACTTTGAAGTTCGATATATATTCTGCATACATTATTTCAAATTACTTGTTGGAAAGGGATTCGTGCAGAATCGAGGGATTTTACAGTGGTGTAAAATGGTAATTACACTTTATCGACACTGCACAAAGCTGAATGCGACAGAGGCGAGATCTTACAAAGGCTGCAGGATAAGTTCGTTCGTATGTCTGAAAAGTTGAGTGAAAAGCGATATCAGCGCTTGAGTTTGCCAAAATGAAGTACTTTACACTTTGAAATTAGTTCCAAAGCTGTTTTTTTCTGCGATTGTTCAGCTCATGAGAGACAAAAGAGAGGAAACTGCAATAAAAGAAGTTTGATGCAAACTGTTGGTGGTGTGTGGATATATACGAAATACAGCTCATAAAATGGCTAGGCATTTGAAATCTATACGATTTATGATATATATATATATATATATATATATATATACACACACAGGGCCGGATCTAGAAGTTGCGAGGCCCTAGGCAGATCTAGAAATTGCGAGGCCCTAGGCCTATATATATGAAAATATGGACTTAATTATCGGTACTGTACCAGCAATATTAGAATCCCGCATAGACAGAACTATGCCAGCACTTAAAAATTAAACCAAACCAAAATAATCACGCATGGAAATTGTATAAGAAATATAAATAAACCATACAAATAAGTATAAATTATAATATGAATCAAGATTTGTATCGAAAATATAAGACAATGATTTCTAAGATTTATATAATATTATAGGTAATGACTTTCCATAGTATACAAACGTTTTTCATATGTGATGTATAAGAGATGTTGACATTTCATTTTTTATAATAGTGAGCGATCGACTTTATCAGGCTAAATATTAATGCTTTAATATTTGGTTCAGATGCTCCTTGAATATTACAGAATGCTTTTCTACTTTTCTTCGAGCTAAACTCTTCAATTAATTGAGAATAATCTAATGAATTTGTTATATCGTTTTCTATTGATAACATAGCTAATGATTGCAATCTCGCTTGAGACATGGTGGAACGCAAATATGTTTTAATAAGTTTGAGACGCGAGAAACTTCTTTCAGCCGAAGCAACAGTAACTGGGATGGTTAATACTATTCGAAGTGCAACATAAACATTAGGATAAATCTCACTTAGTTGTTTTTGCACTATATAAACAAGGGCATTTCCGAGATCTGTTTTCTCAGGTATAAACCTGCAAAGTACTTTAAGTTCTTCATAGAGTTCTAAATCATTAATATCACTTGAACAGAACGCGCAAAACGGCTTGAGCGAGGCCCCCTTTGGCGCGAGGCCCTAGGCGATCGCCTAGTTCGCCTATAGCTAAATCCGGGCCTGTATATATATATATATAATATATATATATATATATATATATATATATGGTAATGTGTACGTATATGCGTGTACGAGCATAAATGTGTTTGTGTATGTTACAGAGTTACAGACTAACAAAGACCCTAAGATCCATTCCAGGCTAGACCAAGAAAATAGGGGATAGAATAAAAAAAATGAAAAAAAGAATTCTGAAAACTTTTCCATGCTTACCATGAACGTGTGAAGCTTTCACACAGCAATGGGAGTAATAGTAACGTATAGAACAGACAAGGCTCTCCCTCCTCCGCCAGCCACTGCTGACAGAAAATAGTTGTGAAAGAAGATTTACAGGAAAGTAGGAAAAATTATAATGAAAAGAATAGCTTCAGAGTTCATTCACACCATATGTGCAGTTATCTCGTGCACCCAATTACACATTAGAGGACAATGGAAAATAAAGGACGGCATGAAACACTAAACTAGTTAATTTAATTTATACCATGCATTTTTTTAAAGAATTTTAAATTTATTTATTATGTAAAAGAAGTCATCATTTCATTGCCGCATCATTTCCCCGATGAATGCCAAGGCCATCGTGCTGAAAGATTTACAGTACTTTTACAAATTAATTAATTATATTGACATCTTTCTCACTGGAATTACTTAGATAAGGAGGCACTGATCCAGAGGCATCTCCAGCTGGCCAGCACTCCCTAATTTAAGAATTCCCCCGGCTCTGTACGTATGCGTAATGTTTTTTGTTTACAAAATCCCATTACACACTATTTTTAAAAAAATCTACTCCAGCTAAGTAGGTTCCTTGAAGATGAATATGTCTATTCGGAGCTTCCCATCATCTGAGAACTCCCACTGCTCTGAAACCAGATTGAACAGCGCCTCCTACTACATTTATTGCAAAAGGGAACATCACTTGTCACTACTTCTATATAAAACTATAAAATTTTTCTAGTTAGATAATTTGGATATACCGTGATTTACCTAGAAAGTACTAACAATCCTACACTGTATACCCAAGTGCTTTCTCGTAATATTCCCATCAGATCACCTGAAGATCAGGGCAGTAGTATGACCGAAAAATGGTAGAGTGCAAATTGCAATGCAATGTTGATCAAATGTTGCAAAAAAGAAGTTGGCACCCGGGGGTAGCACCCATTGGAAGAGAGGGTATGCAGGCAAGGGGGAGCGTGTTTATTTCCCAAGCTGCATGAAGGAGGGAGAGGGGGTTGGTCCAGGAGACTGACCTCCCCTCAAAAGGGGTTCCCTAACCTAGGAAAGTAGCCTAAGAGAGAGAGAGGAGAAGAGGATGAGAGGAGATGTTTTCGCAGGCATATCTCGTCGCATACTAAAGTTCTTGGCATCCTCAGTTGGCTTAGAAGTCTTAATCAGCCAGTTGGCTTAATCTAGCTTAGAAGGCGTAATTGGCTTAGAAGGCGTAACCAGCCATTTGGGGTAGTGTATACATAATACATATATATATTTATCGAAGCACACATGCATCGTTTATATATTCCCATCGTCCCAGTCATTTCTATCGTTTAATATCGTTTATATATATATATATATATACACACCCAGAAAAACACTTGTTTCAATTAATATCGTTTATAGAATAATAAAACACAACTATATCATTCTGTTTATTTAGTCGAATTATTTAACATGGAAATAATTTAACATATATTTATTTGGAAATATATAGGAAATAAGTATACAATAAAAAATAATAATAGTTAAGAAGACTTCTATAGAGCAAAAAATACACACTTTAAACGAAGGCTATATATATATAATATATATATATATATATATATATACATATATATATACATTCTAAAATAATAATAGTACAGTAGAAATCTATATACACGTTTAATGTATGTATGCGCATCTACACACTTATATATAATCATCAAACTAATAATAGTACAGGAGAAATCTATATACACGTTTAATATATGTACGCACAAATACACACTTATATATAAACTTCAAAAAATAGTGCAGAAGAATTCCAATACATAGATAATATATACATACATCAAAATACGCGCGCTTTTTGTTCTGAGCTTAATTGAAATACTAAACTCGCATGTGATCGAGTCTAAAGTTACATCCTCGTTGCTCTGTACTATGCAATAAATACGATTTAACATTATTTCGCCACTCAAAGTACGCGGGTGTCTATATTTGATGTAAAGGGCCTTCAGTTCGTTTAACACTATTTTTGTACCCACTTTACAATTGGGGGGCAAGTTAACACTCTCTTTAAACATGGATAGAATACAATCAAAAGCACGCACAAAGAGGGCATCGTTTCCAACAAAATCGTTATTAAATTCAAGTTTATAAGCACTCCTTTCCAAACGAGGGTTTATTCTTTCCAATCCGAGCTTTTCAATCGTGAACTCTTCTTCACAACGCATATCGACAATTGAAGTAATCTTCTAAATCGTGCCGACAGCTGCCTATTACATAAAGAAATAACTCTTCAGGGTGAACAGTGTAGATGAACTCAGTCCTGTACTGCTCTAGTCCTTTGTACCAAAGTTCAAGATATCTCGAAGAGTCTATACTAGGGCATGGTTAATTAATTATTTTTAGGAAAAAGTGATGAATGATGAAATTTTCTAATTAATCAATGCTTAACTGATTAAAAATTATTAAAAATTAAATACTTCTGAAAAGAGTAAGAAATAACTTTATTGTTTCTGTTGCGTCAGATAAGACCGAAGAAAACATTTTGCTCAAACATTTAGTTTGCTTTAGTTCAAGAAATCAGGCATGGGCGGATTAGACAGTTTATACATGCAAAATAAAAGTGCCAAATTCAAATGATACATTAAAAAATTTAAGGTAAAATGATGCTGAAATTGTGAGGAAAATTAATAATTTCCCATTATTTTGTAAAAATATTTTTTGATTAACTAATGATTAAATTCGAAACGATGATTAACTGATTAAGCAGAACAATACCCTAGTCTATAGCTTTTAAATACGCATCCAGTTCCAATCCATTCTCACCTTGTTCAGTCCTACACTTGGTAAGCCCGTCGTGCAGAGCGGTGTATGCGTATTCAAGAACCGTGTCAAAATAAAGCACATCGCCAACACGCACGTCTAATATAGGCTTGAGCTTGCGGAACCGACGATTTCAAACATTCTGTCGAGAATGAAACGGTTTCGCTTGGGGACAAGGACGTTATTATCAGACGCATTCTTCCACATCAACCGTATATGAATGCGTGGCTGGTCGTGATTTGTACACAACGTACAAATAATGGCATATGAGGGTGCATCACTAATCTGCTCTCTTCTTGTGCCTACACCTGCTGGTATTTTGTAACGATCCTCGCCCCACTTCTGAATTATCACGAAGATTCTAGTCATCTCCTCAACACTTAAATAAATAACATTCCGTTTACCAGAGTTTGTTTGTCTACAACTCTTTCCAGTACATAGTGAACAGCGCCTATTTTACGCCTGAACACACGCACTGACTTCGTCATGGACACATCGTAAAAGCATTGAGGATACTGCTCAACGGAAGTTCCATCGTTTTTTATTGTGAGGAGTGTACGTCCAGTCGGGTCAAGCTCTGAGGTGACTATGAGCTGCAGGTGAGCGGTTTGGCTTGGTGAGAGGTGTGAGTGGTGAGTCACACGGGCGCGTCGTGCCAAGCGTTAATGATTCGTGTACGGGTTTGTTCCAACATGAAAGAATCATGTGAATACTTGTATCCCATTATGACGGGCAATCAGAATTTTTTGGATACATGAAGTCATTACGGCTTTAATGTTTTATCGGAACCATACATCTTCGTTCATTTTCTCCTCGCATTAACACTCTGGCGCTCTATTTGAGAGAAACATGTGTCCGTATCTGTCCTTTTTGCTTAGCAAGCGATACTCATCCCTAAACTCTATTAAAAATTCGCACAAGCCTTTAGCCACAACCTCACTGTGAACCTCATCATGATATATATGAACGTAATGATAAAAATATTTCAGGCCGTCCATTATTACAAGATTTATATTCTCAGCCGCAGGGTATGCATACTCGATGTGATACAACATGACATAATACCGCTTGTCATACCATTCGTCAACAAGGCTCACTACCCATACCCGTTGCTTCTCTTCTGCACGTGATGCTTCTTTCACTTCGCGGTGTATGTGCTCCTTTACGCAGTTTAGTCCTATGACGTAGTCCATTACATCATTTGAGCCACGAAACCGCGGAATGCTCTCACCAGAATATCCATAGAGTATTTGGACCTCCTGCTCCTCACGCTTCGCTCGGTTCATTAGGGCCTTAAAAGTCTCAAAGGAGGGAGGACTAGGGATTCTTTGAGTGTTCACCACATCTGTAGACTTTATCGAGTACCACTTCATGAATGTCGAGCATGCAATATCAAAGGCAGTCATCACTTTTTTCCGTCTACGCGAGAATTCTTCAAAATACACATCTGAAATCCAGGGCTTCTTGAGGTCAACTGAGCACGCAGGGCAGAGATATGACCAGTTAGTAGCAGGAGTCACGTGACCCCTTTGATTGGGTATACAGTGAGCGGTTCTTAGATGTTTCCTGTACACGCACGCACACACACCCCTAATATATGCCCACTTGGGCACTAACATATATTAATTACACAAGCCTACAATGGTTTTGGGGTCTGGCTAATTATATGTGTCCTGTCGTAATTAATGCATGTCGAGTTCAAAAAATTATATCTATTTTTCTCCATCACCCACAGATTTTTCGTAAAACGTCATACTGGTTTTTTTTTCCCGTTTCGGAATGAAATACACAAAAATGATATCACATTGTTCATCATGACAAAGTTGGAAACCACTGGTTACCGATATTTTTAGTATAATCTGTCACATTTGTATTGTACTGTATTAATAGTCCTCTATTTTCTTCACTTTAATTGAGTTTTGTCCATTTTTGGATCAAAATGTACAGGGTGTTTGAAAAGTCCCGTCACCCCCTACAAAATGTACATATTGTAATACTAATTTTATTTTTGTGTGATTAATTGTATTTATATGTGGTAGGTATAATTTAAGAAACAAGTCACTAGCAACAATTACTTTAATTACGGTAAATACAGTTACTAATTACAGTTACTAATCAAGAATATCTATGTGTACACCATCATTTTCGTAACAAAGGATTATGTGCCTCCATGTGTGGTATGAGAATCGACGCAGCATTGCTGCAGTGATTGCGGTATGGTTTCATACCGAGATCGTTTGTCATGTGATCTCTCATTGTGGACATGGGGACTAAGTTCTTGTGATCGTTTCCGAAGTGATTTTTTAGGTGAACGAGGCACCGATGCAATCACATCTTCACAGTGTTCTGCTCGCGTTGTTAGTCTTACCAACCGTGATCTGTCCTTGATGGAGCCAGTTTCAAACAGCTTTTTCTCCAAGCGTAATATCGTCTTGTTTGGTGTGCAGCCTTATTGAATTTTGTGTTGAAATCATTCTGGATATCATGCATCGTTTGGCAGTATGTGACCTTTCATGAGCCCATGTGCTCATCATTATCCTTTCCTCCAGAGTGTAAGTGGACTGGTCTGCCATTGTTCATACAACTCTAATACCTGGAAAAGATAAAAAAGTCAATGAACCAAATAAATTCAATTAATCATACAAAATAAAATTGGTATTACAACATGTACATTTTGTATGGGGTGACAGGACTTTTCGAACACGCTGTACACAAGTTGTTATTTGGATATATGAAATACATTGTACAAGGTAAGGAAAAACGTGTTTTCCTTTTGCTTTTTTCCCTTACGTGATACAAGAAAATGGGTGTCACTTTTGAAATCAGTGTAGCAAGCTTAGGGAAGATCACATATTAGAGCATAAACCCCATTCTACAAGTTTCAATTTGCAGGCCTGTGTTATTAAAAAACTGATCGCAAAACTGTCCCTTGCGGAACACCGCTAGTTACATTAGTCCACCCTGGTTCTTCCCCGTTAATTACTACCCTTTGTTTTATACTAGTTAGTTATTTTATTAATCCAAATAGGAATTTGACCACTTATTCCGTGAGATTTAATTTCTCCGCAATCGTTTATGCGGAACTTTGTCAAACGTCTTTTGAAAATCAAAACATATTATATCTACCGCTCCATTGTAGTCATAATTACCGATGTTCTCATGAAAAAACTCTAACAGATTTGTTAACCCTTAATCCCTACCCATATAAAAGGAATCACCTGAAGATCAGGGCCCCCAGCCTTCTTTAGTTAGCTTTATAAGGCTAACTAACGAAAATATCACGACCTAACCTAACCAATCGTCAAGGGCGTACAGTTGACCTAACGATTGGTTAGGTTAGGTCGTGATATTTTTGTTAGTTAGCCTTATAAGGCTAACTAACAAAAATATCACGACCTAACCTAACCAATCCCAATCGTTAGGTCAACTGTACGCCCTTGACAATTGGTTAGGTTAGGTCGTGATATTTTCGTTAGTTAGCCTTATAAAGCTAACTAAAGAAGGCTGGGGGCCCTGATCTTCAGGTGATCCTATAAAAGTTATGCTAGCAATATCCGAGGTATTGGGGCACACCAGTACCATGGGTAGGGTTTAAGGCAGTGGTGCACAAACTTTTTTGATGTGAGGGCCAAGCGAAGAAAATAACTAAATGTATTAGCCTACTTACTTTCCATCTAAGTCATAAATTGGTCACTTTTATATTCTAACTTTTTCATTGAATTGGAAAGACCCGTGGGGCCACTGAAAAGACCCGTGGGGACCACATTTGGCCCGCGGGCCAGGGTTTGTGCATCACTGGTTTAAGGGCTAAACAAGATTTACTTCTACAAAACTCATGCGGACTTTATTTAATAAGATTATTGCTTTCAAGATGTCTGAGTATACGATCTCGAATAACTTATTCTAAAAGTTTTCCTATAATAGAAGTTAGACTAATGAGCCTACACTTTCCCCCTTGTTACTTATCCTCTTTTTTAAAAATTGGAGTTACATTAACTAATTTAAAATCCAAAGAAACAACCCCCCTGCGATAGAGAATTATTAAAAGTTTGAACTAAAGGATTTAGTATTTCATTCTTTGACTCTTTTCAATGCTTTGGGTTAAAGAGGTCTGGCCCTGGCGATTTATCAGTTTTTAACTTAGCTATATAGCGAGAAATCACTTCAGTGTAACAAACAGTCATGTCAGTAAGCAGTGGAACCCCATTTACGTCACTGAACATATTACTGGCCTCCGGAATGCATAATGTATCCTCAACTGTGAGAACTGATGTAAAAAAGTTATTTAAAATTATAGTGGTTAAGTTAGGTCGTGATATTTTCGTTAGTTAGCCTTATAAAGCTAACTAATAGAGGCTGGGGTGACGGATCTTCAGGTGATCCATTATAGCCATCTCCCTATAGCTATTTATTAAGTTACCACCTTAGTCTACCATTAGCCCAATATTATCCCTCATTGCTAACATAATCGTAAAACTTCTTACGGTTTTCTTTACATTCACGAGCTACTTGAATTTCCTATTCGCGTTTGGTACTTCCAATTAAATGTCTAACTTTCCTACCTAAATCTATACGAGTATTAAGTGCTGCTGCGCACGTTCCCTTTTATACCTCTTCTGTGTGTATGTGTGTGTGTGAGAGAGAGAGAGAGTCACAAAATCTTTATTGAAATCTTTTCATTGCACATTCAGTCTTAATTATTGCGCCTGAAACATGCACAGTATGCGTTATACAGGCAATTTTAAAGCAGCTTGTGTAAGCATTTCCATTATATACATGAATATATATGTGACGCCTTTCTTGCGTAAATATACTCTCTCCACCCTCATATTTGCTTTATGCGCCACTTTTAACTAAACTGTTAGTAATGGCACTGGTCATTGATTGAAAAGATAATCAAGTTTGTTTGTTTGCTCTTGAAATAAATTTCAAAATTCCGAGTTATGTTTGTCTTTGAAAATAATAAAAACTTACTTTTAATTTTGTGTTTAGATGTTGGAATAAAGTTTAAACAATTCTTGAAAGTATTCTGTTCGAATAATTCCAGCAGACAGACAGACAGAACTTCAGGTTGAAAAAGTTAACTAAAATAATTTTTAAACTTTGGTCTATAAGTCTATTAAGAGCGAATAATAGAAAGAAGTTACTGAGGAATATAAATAATGTTTAATGAAAGTAAATTTTAACTCAAATAAAATGGAGTTATATTTTTAAATTTTATTGTTTATTAAGGAAATTTCAGTTACTGCAAAAAAAAAAACACGTAATGATGGGGTTGTTTAACCTCCTTCGCAACATCTAGGGTCATATGACAGAGGAGACCTACAGCTTTAAGTGGGATCCAAATCACGGGTCGCTACATCATTTTGTCCCGTAGTAAAAAACTCTACGGTCCAAAACGAGTTCGTCTCTGACGAATTTCATTCTAATGTTAAACCCAACATTCCTTAGTCCTGACATCACAGAGTGTGTAATCTTTCATATGCGGAGTAACCCCATGTAATCCGGAGTAACCTATGTAATCCGGAGTAACCCCTTGTAATCCCATGTAATCTCAAATAATCCTCCCTGTAATCTCAAAATAAATCATTAAATGCAATACGTATATGAAAATATGCTTATCGCATGAATTCTTCGAACCCCACCTCCGTCACCGTCAGCATCACGCCATGCAAGGCGAGCGTCTGTAAACACTTAATTTTTTAATTTCTTTGCTTAGTTAAATTTACTAAAATTCTTTTACCATTTCCATAGATAAAGCATAATTGTGTCAACCTATATACCGCTCGTCTTCTCTTATCTTAACCCAATTACACACCAAATTTTAGCTGCCTCTGATCAGTATTTATCCGATTCTACAAAATCACTTAAATTGATTGTCTCAACTATAAAGTTCAATTGCGCTCTATAATTTCCCTTCCAACCGATTCCCTTTTGTAAGGGTTTAATCCTACCTTAACGCCGCCATCTGGCGCCTCCAGGCCCTACAGTTATGCTTTATTATCAAAAGAAAAATGTAGACTCCGCAGAAACTATTTCAATCTTGATTAATTCAACCCCGAAACTCCCCAGAGTCAAAATTTCCCAATCGCGGCTGTAAATTGAATTTACCTCCGCCCAAATTTGAATATCAAGAACTATCATAGGCGCTTGCTGATAAACTCCTCCCATAATTTGGTAACCCTTAGTTTACCTCGTCTCCGCCTACCCCGAGGTCTTAAAAACCCTGAGAGTGCCGGCAACGAGGTTCTTTGCTCTCTTATTGCTTCCAACCACGCAAACTCTGTGATTAATTGTGCAATGGCACTACCTCGTCTTAATTAATTAAACCCGTTTTATAAATAATCAAACTCTGCCGCAGATTGTACTTAAGAAAAGAAATAGTGTAATTTGTTCATTGTGCTACTTAACTAATTTTAAGATTTTTTATATTAAGCTTCACATTGCGAATTAGTTAAATTTCACTTCTTAAATTTAACCAAATTTATTTTTACCCATTAAAAGATTGTGAAGTTGAAGTGAATTAATAAAAAATCCTGTAATAATGAACTTCGTTGCTTCCATTCACCGTGAAACTCAATATAGATACATAGATATACTTATATATATATCTCGTCATACAGTGTTTTCTCCCGAAGTCTCCCCGTGCTTCGTGAAAAGAAATCAGGAAGCGCTTGATGGTAACCTTCCGGAACTTTACAACTAATCGAGGTACGAGTGGTCAGTAAAAAACCAAAATACACGACAAGGCGTGTGAGCCTGGTGCGTCCATTAGGGTCGACGTGAAACGTGACCCCCCCAAAGATTTTTTTTTTCTTCGGAGTTCTCATAACCCAAGAGTGACGTTGTCAATCATCCTCCGGATACAACTCCGATTCCAACGAAAGGACCACCTCTGGAATTCGAGTCCATCGTTCGTCTCCTACGTTCGAGCGGCACAAAGAAACCCGCTCGACACTACATCATTTGGACGCGAATGATGGTCTCCCATCCAACTACTGTCCAAACCCAATGTCGCTTATCTTCGCCGATCGAAGGAGAGCGGTGTTACGACACTGGCCAAGAGTTGCTACAAGTTACGAGTACAATGATGAACTTACTGTTTGTCAGTCTTGATAGTTCATTTAACACTACTGTATATCAATAATGAAACGATGAAACGCAGCCAATAAAAACAAACGGATATCAGACTAAAGTCTGCAAAATTTATGGCTTCACACATCCTGTTAAAATCAATTAGCCAAAAGCACAAGTTGTATAAAAGTGTAGCGAAGGAAATTGTTTTGAAGTACTGCACACTAGATATAAAAAAAAGCTTCATAAACTAATTAAGAAACAAAAACTAATAATACTCAATAGGGGAAAGCGGGGTGAAACGGTGTGGTAGGGTACCTGCCTTTCCTGCCCGGGTGGTGCTTCCATCTAGTTGTGAATACAGTTATTAATTACTCAACCATATGTCGTCGGTATGGAGGTGGAACCCGTACAATAGAGACGCTTTTATGTGCGCACTAGAAAATACTTTCATTTTTGGGAGTGCTATGATATAGTTCTTTGTAAAATTTGCGAGTAGTTTGATTAACCTGATTAGGCTGATTTTATGTAGGCCTTGGTGGTGTAGTGGTTAGCGTCGCTGACTACAAATCCATCCCCCGGGATCGATACCCGGTGACGGCAGGTGACACGCAGCAAAAACCTAGCTGTTTATCCTTCCACACAATAAAAAAAAATTGGTTGGTAATAAATGGGTACCCTGGGTAGTCTAGTGGTAAGACGCTGGGCTGCTGGTAGGGCGTGTTCGGATTCCACGTTAAACGGTAGGTCTAAGGTGAAGTGACAAGCTTAACTTTCGTCAGAATGAACATGAACAAGTCGGGCGGAAGCAAAACCAAGGTTATTAAGGATTTTTGACACTGCAATGTTATTTCGTTTGAAATAAAATATACAAAGCATTTCCTTTTCTGTAGAAACCTGTTATAACTACAGGGTGAGTCAAAAGTCTGGAAACAGGAACTATGTTTTTTTAATGCAAATATACATATATATTTGCATTGAAAAGCATAGTTCCTATGTTTCCAGACTTTTGACTCACCCTGTACAATTTTACACACGTACCCCGTTTTACCCTACCAGTGGGGTAAAATGGATATGTATTCATCCTCCGTGAAAAACAGATTAGTACACTAACAGTTAACAACGAAAGAAAATCAACCGTAGTAATATTAAAATGGATCAGATAAAGCTTGTGTGAGCAGAAAAATCAGATTGTTTGAGGCAGAAACATAGGAGGTACAAACAATATAGCACTAAGTACCCTGTTTTACCCAACTCTCTAACATTTCATACGTCAAAAGATGACCAAAAACAAGCATGGAAATTAATAAACAAAACGTTAAATCAACACCCAAAGAGAACACCGAGGAAAACTTTATATAAATAGCAATTATGTTAATGATACAAAGGCAGTAGTAAACAAACTTCATAAATCTTTCTCAGCTGCGTTAAAGGTATTCCACTCCCCTAATTCCTTCGGAGATTTCATAAGGGAAGAAAATCCACAAAATTTCTTTCTCAATAACTTCAACAGACGTAAAGACATCGCTGAACAGTGTCAAAAACAAAAATTGCACGAAAGATTTCATACCAAACAAAATACATATAAATTGTGTCATGATATTATTTCTGAACAGTTTCTCGCTCTGCATAATTATTCTATTCAAACCGATAATCACCTTGATATTTTAAAAGCATTTCGTATATCTCCTTTCACTCGAAAGTAGTAATCCGGAAATCCATTCAAACTATCATCCAATATCTATCTTGCTGACTATGAAGAAGAAAACTCTTCAAGAAAATCATATGAATGTGCAGTTAAAAGGTTTCCTCGCAAAGGAAAATATGCTATCGCCTAATCAGTTGAGTTTTGAGGCAAAAACTTTACGGAGCATGCCTTTATTACATTAAATGAGGAACTCTATAAAATTTTAAACACCTCACTTACAGTTTTCTTTGGCCTGTCTAAAGCTTTTGATTCAGTAGAACAATTAGTCCTAACTCCAAAACAGGCTAACTGTGGAGCAAAGGGCGTGTTATTGGAGTGGCGTAACTAAATATATATCTGCCTGAAATATGATGGACGTTGTGCTCATTATAGTGTCGAATGGGTTAAGTAAGAGAAAATATGCCAGACAAAACGAATATAAATCCCTCCAGCTTTCAATCAGTCAAACACGGAGTACCACAAAGTTCGACATTGGAGCTGCTTCTGTTTCTATGTTATGTAAATCATAAATGCTACAACACAATCATTACACTGGGGAACAAAAAAAATTTTTTCTTGGTGCCTGAGATTTTAGACCTTATTCTGAATATTTTCATGCCACTGATTCAGAAAATATCATCCATTTTGTTCTAGCAGCTCTAGTTTTTGAGATATTGCATACGTCATTACCTACTTTATTACCCTTCTGGAACGGTATTATGAGTTGCTCGTAAATCTAAATGCATCTGTATAATTAAATTGTAGCTATGATTTTGCTGATGTTGCTGTTTTGCATGTGTATTGTACATGTACTAACGTGAATTCTTTCCTGTTACAGGTGTTGACATGGCTTCATCACGAAGAAAGTGTTTAAATCATCCAGATGTGTTTTGTTTTATCTGCGGAGAGTACACGTTCATTGAACAGAGAAAAACTATTACCGATTTTGTGAAAAAAGCTTATTTTGCCTATTTCAAAGTACAACTAGGGACCAAGATAAGCCATGGGCTCCTCATGTTGTTTGTAAAACGTGTACGGAGCATCTGCGGCAATGGACCAACGGAAAGAGGAGGTGCCTGAAATTTGGTATGCCAATGGTATGGAGAGAACAGAGAAACCACAGTGATGACTTACTTTTGTTTGGTGATATAAAGGGCATCAATGGACGTAACCGGAGTAAATGGACGTATCCTGACATAGACTCAGCTAGACGGCCTGTTTCACATTCAGATGAGATACCTGTCCCATCATTCAGCCATCTTCCAGAGCTCCCTCAAGAAGATGAATCTGCTACTGACAAAGAAAGCATATGTGGGCAAAATGACAGTGATTTCGAAGGACCGTCATCAGTTGCAGAAGGTTTTAGTCAACACGAATTAAACGACCTCATAAGGGACTTAAGTCTTTCGAAGAAATCGTCTGAATTGTTAGCTTCCAGGCTGGGAGAAAAAAATTTACTGCTGCCGGGAACCAAAATCACGTTATATCGCGACAGAGAAAAGGATTTACTGCCCTTCTTCTCAAAAGAGAACGATTTAGTTTTCTACAACAATGTGCGCGGATTGCTGATGAAAATGGGCATATCGGAATACACACCAAGTGAATGGCGGTTATTCATAGATAGCTCCAAACGGAGCCTAAAATGTGTTCTTCTACACAACGGCAACAGATACAGATCAATCCCAATTGGTCACTCAGTCGGTATGAGAGAGAGCACGGACAGTCGCCCTAGTCCTAGAAAAGATATCATACCGAGACCACCAATGGGTGATCTGTGGATCTGAAGATGGTGAATTTTCTCCTGGGCCAGCAGAGCGGGTACACCAAGTACCCGTGCTTTATATGTCTCTGGGACAGTAGAGCTAAGATGAACACTGGGTGAGAAGACAGTGGCCTCTGAGAGAAAACATGGTGGTTGGAGAAAAAAATATCATCAAAGAAGCTTTGGTTGACAGAGAAAGGATCATATTGCCACCACTGCACATCAAACTAGGTTTGATGAAACAATTTATAAAGGCTTTGAACAGAGATGGGACGTGTTTTGGCTACATATGTAGAAATTCCTGCGCTGAGCATGGAAAAGCTGAAGGCAGGTATTTTCGATGGACCGCAAATCCGGGAACTCATGAAAGACCCGCGTTTCCAAGATTCAATGGACAACATTGAGGCACGTGCGTGGTCATCGTTTAGTATGGTTGTGAAGAATTTCCTTGGGAACTATAAGGTCGATAACTACGGTGAACTAGTGGAGAATATGCTCTCTTCTTTTTGTAAACTTGGCTTAAAATGAGCATCAAACTGCATTACCTCCACAGTCATTTGGATCGTTTCCCAGATAACCTCGGTGATCTAAGCGAGGAACAGGGTGAACGATTTCACCAAGAACTAAGGACCATGGAAGAACGGTACCGCGGACGATGGGATACTCACATGATGGCAGATTACTGCTGGAGCATCCAACGCGAATGTCCTGGCACATATCATCGCAAGAAATCTCAGAAACGCGGTTTATGTGAGATGTCTCAATGAAAGAACTTCTTTTGCCGTTCGTGTCTCAAGCTTGTTTGAATTTAATAAATATTTTTCGTACCTTATGCTTGTTTGATGTTAATACACTATTTTTGCTGACATTCATCATACTTTTGTATTCAATTGACAACAACAGTGATTGCCAGTCAGCAATTATATAATATTATATACATTATATAGAAATATATATAGATATATACCATATCTTGATAAGCAGAGCTGATGGAGAAAAACTAATGTCATTTTTAGAATCAGCGACCTCAATATACCCAGAAACAGGTCTAACATCTAAGTCACCAAAAGTTGTGTTCCCCAGTGATTTATTTGGTATGCAGATGAAACAAAATAGGATGTAAGGGTGTTAGAGCAAGGTTCTCAAATGTCCTTATTTCTAAGAACAAATTTGTTCTTATTTTTAAATTTTTCAAATTTTCATTTCATTTGGCTATCAAAATATATCGTTAACATTTTATTTTGATGCCAAATGAAATAAAAAAATTGAAAAATTAAGAAATAAGAACAAATTTGTTCTTAGAAATAAGGACACTTGAGAACCCTGTGTTAGAGGGTGTAACATAGATTCAGCAATATATAATTTGAAACGTGGCATTTCATTTTAGGCAATATATAAATAAATTTTGATAGTTTGTTTAATATGTGTTCGATGAACACTTTGAAGGTTATTTTCACCTAAAAATATATTCAATACTTTTATCTCATTTATTCCACATTAACTATGGCATTATCTATATATATATATTTAAACTTATATTTTTATATTTTTATACGAGGTCTTTCAGAGATTTAAAGCTAACTTATTTGCATTTAGTCAGTTATAAATACAGATGAGCTCCCTGTTTGTTCGTTCTTGTATGAATAAATTGTTATTAGGATATAAGCCTTGAGTGCACTGTAAAAAGCGTTCTTGGTAATTTGTCCAGAGGATACACGAATTCACCGTCCGTTGTGAAGGACTTACTTAGGACATTGGTAGGACATCACAGAATTTCCCCAGGACAGGAAATCTTACTTGGACGTCCTTTTTAATTTGTATACCAAATAGCTTATACTCCATGTCAATGTTTCCCAACTGGTGGGCCGCGAAGTAAGTCCAGGGTGCCTCGAGACAGGCATAATATATTTCCCAGCTAACATTATATACTTTCCAAGTGTTTCTTGCACAGGGTGGCCACAAAGTTCCTTTGCATAAAAAACAAGGGCAACATACAGATATGCTGTAATTTCACTGCAAAGGGACTTTGTGACAGCTCTGTAGAGTACAATCTGTACCCTGTTTCAAAGAAGTAATTTCAAATTGGTTCTAACTCTAGTAAAGATCAAACTAGATTGGACTGAAGCCATCCCCCTTATTTTGATTTATATTAGAGTATATGTCTTGAGTTGCACAACATTCTCCTACGCCTTGGAAAGTTCGAGGAAGAAGTCTTCTGATGAGAAGTTGCTGCTGAGCTCGACACACCTGGCTCAAGTTTCGCAGTGATGGTAAATAAAAAAAATATTTAGAAAACAGTTGGTGTGTCGTGACTTTCTGACCATATTTTAGTGAAAACGAAAACTGAAACAAATTGTCCAGGCATGTAGCGTATTTAAGGGTACGTATAGTGAGGTGGCTTAGTGGCTTAGAGGAATGACCGTTACAGAGCGGACAAAAGCGCCAAATTTTCTTTAGGTCACTATAATTGATTTCAGAAGGAGGTCCCCCTTTGGGGGAGGTCATTCTCCCTCTCCCCCAAACTCCCTCACCACCCTTTATGCAACTTGGGGGTTAACCCCAACCCCCTTGTTGCATACCCCCCACTACCCCACCTCTCTCTCTCCCATCACCCCCTCCCCATTACCCCCACCCCTCACCCCATCATCCTCCCTCCCCCGCCCCTACCCATTACCCCCCACCCCCACCCCCTTGTTGCATAAAATGGTTGAAACATTGTGGGTAAATTTTTTTATCCAAAAAATGGACCAATTTGTAAGGTTTTTTTTAATTTGTAGGTTTTTTTAAATGTTTAAGGATTAAATAATTTTTATAAATATTAAATATTTAATATATAATAGTGGTTTTTGTTTGTTTTCCAGACTGAAACTGCAAAGTAATGGAACTAGATTGAACACCCTGTACTATTTGCCAGAAGAAACATCTGAAACTTTGAAGTGTCCCTTGGATAGTACTGTACCAGGAAAGACATTTGATGCCTATGAACGTTTTCTCAAAAACGTTACTGACTTTAGAATCATAGATGCCTTGCCAGTGGAGTTTGATTTCGGGTGCCATGAAAATAATGAGAATTTTGTTGACCATCGTGCTAATTGGCACACATCTTGGCGCAAAAAGTTCAACAATACTAAATTGCAAAGAGCTAGAAAGAGGCAGCAAAGGCAGGATGAGGCTGGTGGAGATGGTGAGGCAGAAGTGCGAAGGATGCATAAACGTCAGGCGTTGGAGGTCCAGAAATATATATTCTGTGAATAAGAAATAATCTGCACGAGTTCCAGATTTTAACAGCTGATGAGAAAGTACGAGCAATGGCCACAGAACTGCAGGACACTGACCTCGTGTCAAAAATGGCTGGAGGAGATCTTCCTGCAATTCAAGCAAAATATCATCTAGAATGCCTTACCAAGCTCAGGAATCGGCATCGTGCATTTAAGTGAAAGAACCAAAAGAAATCCGATACTGAAGGGAACGTGACCGAGTCTAGAGTATATGTGGAATTGATCAGCTATATTGAGAACTCTGTTAAAGCTGGTATCCTTTTGTTCAAGCTGTCTGAACTGCATAGTCTCTATACAGACCGACCCAAAATCCTAGGTATTACTAAGATGATCCACAAGACCAGGTTAAAAATAGTTACTAATGCATTTCCCAGAAATTCAAGAACAGTATGATGGAAGAAACACTATTCTCATATCTAAAGATGGTTTGAGGTTTCTAATGAGAGATATTATGAAGAAGCAAGATTTTGATGAAGAGCTCTGGTCCTAGCAAAAGCTGAAAAAATAGTCCGCGATAATATCTTTCACCATGATGGCTCCACATTTACTGGCTACTTCCCATCAGGATGTCAACAAGACTCTGTTCCTTCTATCCTTGTGTCTCTCATTTCTATGATCCTCAATGGAACAAACCTAAATAATCAAGGCAAACAGAAATCTCAAGCCTGTCTCACTACCTCTCAAACTATTTTGTACGCCACAAATAAAACAACAACAGAGAGCTCTTCATATACGCGACACACTAAGGAACGTGAACCACCACTTCCAATCTACATTGAAATTAAAATTCATGCTTTAACCAGAAGCAAAGGTATTATCCAGCAGTTATATCAGATGGGCTTGTCTATTTCTTATGAAAGAGTTTTAGAGTTGGAAGAACATCTAGCTTCAGCTGTGTGTGAGCGCTTTGCACTAGAGTAGTAGTAATAATTGTAATTGTAATAATTACAGTGTTTATTACATATTTGTACATAAAAATTATTTGTTATTTAAATTATGTAGATTGCCTTGAGTAACTGTATAACAAGCAAGGGCAAGAAGGCAGTGGTACAGACACACTATCGCCCCTTTAAATATTTAAGTGGATTCAGCACTACAGTCAACTGCAGGGTGGGCCGTAAGTTTCCATACATAGGAAAAATAAACATTTTGTTATTGACAACCATTTTTATTTATATAATATGCTCTACATGGTTGCCATTGTTTTGAAAACACATTTCAATACGTGTTCCCCACTGTTGATGAAGACGCATTAGCACAGTTGACGTTATGCTTGTAATGCGTTGGTGATACGTTCCTTTAGATGATTTATGTCTCGTATCTTTTCCTGATACACCATGGCCTTCAAGTGCCCCCAAAGATAGAAATCAAGGGGGTGAGATCTGGGGATCTGGGAGGCCACTCCACAGGACCACGCCGACCAATCCAAGCATCCGGAAACTGCTGATCCAAATACCGACGCACGTGAAGACCATAATGAGGTGGAGCTCCATCTTGCTGGAAGTAAACTGGGAAGTTACCTTCCTCGTTTAGCAGGGATGGGAAAATCTCTTCTTGCAACATGTTAAGATACCTTTCGGCATTAAGATTTCCACTGACAAAATTGGTCCAGTAATTCTGTCACCCCATATCCCGGCCCACACCATCACTTTACCGGCACCTTGCATCTTCGTCGGACTCAGCCAGTTAGGGTTAGCATTACTCCAATAACGTATGTTTTGCCGATTACCTCTCCATTGACGTAAAAATTTGCTTCATCAGTAAACAAGATCTTACGTCAAACGCATATTCTTAGGGTATCTGAAACATAAAAACAAACGTTTAATTTTTCCTATGTATGGAAACTTACGGCCCACCCTGTACATCTATAAATGAAGAGGGGTAGTCTCAGACAAGGCACTTCTAAGTAAAATATGTCATCCTCGAAATGTTGCACTTATTATAAAAGTTGAATAGTTTTGAATAGAAGTGGATACCTCAGTTATTAAATGTTAAAGCAAATCAATATCAGCATTACCACAATGTTATAATGCGTTTTTTTCTTGTGTAAAACAGAAAATAATGTTTCTTTTGGTACTTGGACATTAAATATTAAGCACTATACTTGGTGTTTCTGCTTTAAAGTTAACAAATATATACAGTATAGCTAAGATAATACTGTATATTAATCAAATTTTGTGTATTATATGATTGTTTGGTGATGAATTCTACCCAGTAGCCATTTTTTCAAAATATTCACTGAAATCGGATGCCAGATTTGTTGGTAATATGTTACGTTGAACTTCAACGCCCCCTAGTGGGGTCTCAAGGTACTTTTTCTGTATGCCCCCCCTTCCCTTCTGAAATCAATCAGTATGCCCTAAGAAAGATTCATGGAAATTTTAGCGCTTTTGTCCACTCTGCAACGGTATTTCAAAAATAGCTCGCCAAGCCACCTGACTAGTAAGGATATGTTTAACGATGTGATTAGCTTAATGACTTTGGAGCTATTGAAGAATAGGGACCCCAGCCTTCTTTAGTTAGGCTTACAAGGCTAACTAACGAAAATATCACGACCTAACCTAACCAATTGTTAGGTTAACTGTACGCCCTTGACGATTGGTTAGGTTAGGTCATGATATTTTCGTTAGTTAGCCTTATAAAGCTAACTAAAGAAGGCTGGGGTCCCTATTCTTCAATAGCTCCATGACTTTTAATATTGACTTTTCCTAATTTTTATAATAAGTAGGCTATAGTTCCTCCATGACTTTATTTTTGAGAACTGAGTTACTATTAAACTTTGACCAGGAAGAGTGATCTACCTAACCCTGCCCGTACTCAACTGCCTTCCACCCCTCCCAATCTCACCTCTACCCACGTCATTATTTTTACTATGTTAACTTGTAAATTGGATAGTAATTGCAGTTTTGGGAAATGCCTATTTTTTGTCTTATACAATCGACTCGAATGCTTGGTGATCGACCGGTTGGGCAACCCTGCTCTAGGATATTAGTAGAAATGGAATTGATTTATCTAGCTGTCAAAGGAAAGAAAATTAGTACTGGTAAACCTCGTAATAACTTCCATATAACATATACGATATTTTAATAGCTAAAGCTTTTGTTCTTTATAAATAATGTTTAAACTAATTATAATTTACTTTCTTTACTTTAACAAATTCCTTTTACGGGTAAATTGAAGACACATGGCGGTGGAATCTGGCGTCCGACTTCATCCTCTTACCTTACATCTATAAAGCGACGACGATTTAAATAATGTTTAAACTAATTATAATTTACTTTCTTTACTTTAACAAATTCCTTTTACGGGTAAATTGAAGACAAATGGCGGTGGAATCTAGCGTCCGACTTCATCCTCTTACCTTACATCTATAAAGCGACGACGATTTCTTAAATAAATAAATTTGTTGTATCTACCATTAAAATAAAAAGCAATTTAACTCCTTTTTTTTTACATTCTAAACAAAGAAGACGGGGAGGGAGAGAGGAGATAGGGGAAAGAATTCTATGAAAGTTTTACCGTGACAAGGTCACAAAATTCTAACGTGAGACAACGTCCTAATATATCATATTAGGACAAAGTGATTTATGTCATGGCATATATCTTATCACTTCCAAAGGCCATTATTTTCCAGTATGTGGTAGCTGTTTCTCAGAAATTCAATCCACTATATTATTTAGCCGTCAGACATGTTGCAGAAAAAATGTCAAACTCCTATCAGGTGCTAAAGCCAACTGAGAACACGTAAGTCCTATATTCGAATCTTTAAAATTATTCAAGATAAATGACCTATACAAGCTGAATAGCATATTAGCCTGGCCTGAGCGCTGTGCCAGTTTCTGGCCCTCTTGATTGATTAAACAAGCTGAATATGGATTCATACTGTAAAATATGCTATAAGGAAGCTCCTACGTTAATTATTCAAAATATGTCAAACGACCAAGCACATCATCAAGAAATTTAAACCGTAATTATTATTTATAGCTGTAAAAACTTAAATTTATATTTAAAATTGTGTGTGTGTGTGTGTGTGTGTGTCTCTCTCTCTCTCTCTCTCCTCCTCTCTCTCTCTCTCTCTCTCACGTTCAGGAATTGATGTTTTAAATAATCTAGAAACATTTAAAAGCAAACGATCCTCATAGATATTTTCGTACTCAATTAAAAGATTAAAGTTTGGAATGCTAAAAAATCTTTTCCCTTTACATTTTTTTCAATCATTCCTCTTAAAACCATTAGAGAAATTCAGTTTGACGTTGAATTGCTATTTTCTTTAGCTTAAAAATACCTTCAAAGCAAACTATTTATGTAGGAAGTAAAACAAACATTTATTTACTTAAAATTTTTAAAAAATAGGTTATAAATAAGTACCAGTAGAGTATATACTAATAAATTATTTCCTTAAGAGAATATGGTTATTATATAGTTGCGCGTGTCTTCGCTCTGCTCATGCAAATTGTGTATAATGAATGGAACGCTTGCCATCGAAGGTAATCCTTATCACCACATATTTCAAAGTTCTTCGGATGCTCAAGACCTGAAATTGTATATCCTTATTACAATACCCGCACTTGTATATTCTCTGGGACCCTATACCCATCGGATGGACAAGACCATAATAGCGACACTCTAAAAAAAATATCTTAACATATGCTAACCTAGCCTAACTTAATCTAACCTATAATATACTTGTCGATAGAATGTCAGGTCGATCAGATGTCGTAATTCCGTATTCTCTGTACTTATCTTTTGTATAAATAAAATAAAAAAAAATAAAAATCTGGCAGGCTATAAAGTTTCAAATAAAAGCTGAAAAATTCATTTCTTGATCAAATCTTACAAACCACAATACAGCATTTCTATTCCTCACCTATTTCCCTTCCAATTTTCTTCTCCATTCCTTTCTTTCTACACACCGATTACAACCGAGATAAAGAATTTTATTCCTCTAAAGCCACAAAATTCTTATCTAATGTAAAGTTATTTAATATTATATATAGATTCCATATACCAAGAATAAAGAACGTTGTGTAATCTTAGCTCATGTGTGTGTATATATATATATATATATATATATATATATATATACACACACACACACAGTACAGTATATATATATATATATATATATATATATATTATATATATATATATATTATATATATATATATATATATATGGGAATTAACTCAGAATGGTTCCCTGAGGTTTTTTTATGATACACACAGACCGTGCATGGAACAAGGAACTCTTCTAGGAAAATTAAATCTACTATAGTCCGAATAAATAATGATAAATGACAAATACTATAGTTTTTTCTTTTTCATGATGCTAGCCCGACGCGGGCAACGGGTCACTAGCAAAGGGGTCCCAAAAATATAGCTTCCCTCACCAGCTATCTGCAAAACAGATAGGATCCAACTTTGAGACAGGATCTAGGGTTTAAAACAGCCCAGCCCAGCTACATTTAGAACCTCAATATAAGCAAAAGTCTAGCTAGCATCATGAAAAGAAAAACTATAGTATTTATCATTTACCATTACTTATTCGGACTATAGTGGATTTAATTTTCCTAGAAGAGTCCCTTGTTCCATGCACCGTCTGTGTGTGTGCGTATATATATATATATATATATATATATATAATATATATATATATATATAATATATATATATATAAGTGACAAAGCGATTCCTGACATAGATGCATTCTTTGAAGAGGAATTGCAAGGAGAGTATATAACAGACTGATTTTACCCCAGAAGATGTAGCGAGAGCTATAGGACAAATGAAACCACATTCAGCTGCAGGTCCGGACAATTGAAACGCATTATTGATTGAAAACTGTAAAAATGAAATAGCTACACCTTTATACTGGATAAGGAGAAGATCCCTAGACTCTGGGGAAATACCAAGCATCTTGAAAAGGGCAAACATTGTCCCTATATATAAAGGAGGGGACAGATCTCAAGCAAAGAACGATAGACCAGTGTCATTGACGTCCCACCTCACCAAAGTATTTGAGAGAATAGTTAGAGAAAATTTATGATTTCCTGGAGACACGGGAAAGATTCAACGAAAATCAGCATGGATTCCGATCAGGCAGATCATGCCTATCACAACTAATCGAACACTACAACAATATCCTAGATACACTTGAAGGCAATGCCAGTAGTATGGGCTCAAAATGGACGAGTGCAAGAATGTTGCAATGCAATTGCAAATGTTGATCAATGTTGCAAGATGTTATCATAGAAATGGGTTATGCAACAAATGGGGGTATGCAATGAATGGGGTTATGCAATGAAGGGGGTGGGTTATGCAGTGAAGGGGAGGGGGTTATGCAACAAAGGGGGGAATGTTGCAAGAGCAACAAGGGTTATGCAACTTGCAGGCGGAGTTATCCCCCAAGAGAAAGAGAGGAGAAGAAGGAGGAGGAAGGGTGTTTGCTTGGCAGGAGCCAAGTGCATATTAAGACTTCATCTGAGCGCCCGCTGTCTTATAAGGTGTAAATCCACCAGTTGGCTTAGAAGGCGTAAATGGCTTGTTCAGGTGTACAGGTTGAGATGCCAGGTTGCGCTATTTATTTAACTAAAGCATATATTATTGACAGTTGGCTTAGAAATCCGTCATTTGGCTTAGAAGGCATAAATAGCTTGTTCAGGTGTACAGGTTGAGTTGCCAGATAGAGCTATCTATTTAATTAATGCATATATTCTTGGCAGTTAGCTTAGAAATCCGTCAGTCGGTTTAGAAAGCGTAACCAGCCATTTGGTATAATTAAATAATAATATCGTTTACAACCAAAAGAATTAAATAAAACACCATTACATCATTCTGTTTATTTAGACAAATTATTGGAATCAGAAATATATAGAAAATAAATATACAATCAAACGGTGGAATATACATGATCAAAAAATAAAAAAAATAATAATAGTGTAAGAAATATAATGTTATAATGTTATAATGTTTCAGACCAACAAAGACCCTAGGATCCACTCATGGCTGGTCTACCTAACTGTGTTCGTAATTGTGTATTGTGCATGTCCTCCGTGGTGGCGGAGGGGACCTACAATTTTACGTGGATTCCGAACCACAAAGCCTTAATTTTACTACCTTAAACTATACCCAATGTATCAACATATGCGTCTAATCGATTTTTAAACATGTTTATAGACGTGCTACTAATTACTTCTACCTGCAAACTATTCCAGCTATTTACTATTCTATGCGTAAAAAAGTTTTTGGCAACTGCTGTCTCGAACCTTCTACTTGTCAACTTACACCCGTTATTTCAAGTCCTATTATATTGAGATATTTCGGAAAAGCTATCTCTATCTACGTTATCGAACCCATTCATAATTTTGAAAACCTGGATTACGTCACCCCTTAGCCTCCTAGTCTCGAGTGTAGTCAATTCTAACTCCTTAAGCCTATCCTCGTACGACGTCGACCTAAGCGACGGAATTATCTTAGTTGCTCGTCTTTGAACTCTTTCGATTTTGTCTATATCTTTTCGCATATGCAGATTCCAAAATTGGATCGCCTACTACAAATGGGGTCTAACTAATGATTTATAAAGAGGAACTATAATATCGCGCGATTTGTACTCAAAATTTCGAGCTATAAAACCTAACACTTTGTTCGCTTTATTGACCGCTGCTGTACTTTGTTTCGCTACTTTTAAGTCACCAGTGACTATAACTCCTAAATCTTTTTCCTGCTCTACGCTTGCTAACTCCTTCCCTGACATACTATACGCAAAATTACCGTTACGCGAACCGATATGTAAAATTTTGCACTTATTGACGTTAAATCTCATTTGCCATGTAACTGACCAATCAACGATTTTATTCAGATCTTCCTGGATTTTACCTCTACGTCATTAATCGCTCTACCACCCAGCTTCGTGTCATCTGCAAACTTTGAAACTGTACTGACTAGGCCGACATCTAAATCGTTAATATATATAAGAAAAAGCAAGGGGCCCAATACAGAACCCTGAGGAACGCCGCTCGCTACATTAGCCCAACACGACTCCGCTCCATCAATATGAATGCAGAATAGGGCGGATCGAAAATGAGGTTTTCAAACCTTTTTTCGAAATTCAAATATGGCTAGTGCGGAAAATATGTGGGTGCTATAGATAATGACTGTGCATAAATGTTAGTCCTGCGAAATTATATCTTCAGGTGCCACAAAGCCGTCGAAAAAAGTGAAATATAATGATTTTCTTATATTCTGCATTAGTACAATAACTGAAACTTACTTGTTATTATTATATATTAAGTGTTCCAATTACCAAAATAGTTACTGAATTACGCAGCTCAGTTTATTTAGATCAATGTTCTTTTGATTAATGATCAAATAATCCAGAACTCACCACGAGGAGGTGGCTGCGTATCGAGCTCCACCCATGCCCTCCCAACCACCCATCCTTGCGCATGTTTTTTTCTATTAACGTTTTATTTAAACTTTATATTCAGCTTTACTTTCGAATGATGGCATTTTTTTACGTGACTGAAGTGTTGATCTTATGAAGCCATCTCGCGCGTTCATCCAAATACTTTTGATGATGTCAGTCACTAATTTTACCATTCTTTCTACTACTTGTGTATGACAAGGGAATTTCTCGAATGGAGGGGTACTCTTGTTTTCTATGAATTCTTCAATCTCATTTTCTGTCAGGTGTCTTGTCACAGGTGGTTCAGTGACAATGCATTTTGCCAATTAATTAAATCAGTATAATCAGTAGCTTCAAATTGAATAACAGGTACTGTGAAACGCCTCACAACTTTTTCCTTGTTTGTTTGCCTTGCTTTCTTTATTCGCCTCCACACTAATGCTCTTATGGCGCTGCGGACATCATGAATCATTGATGCTAGAATATTTTCTGGATTTGCAAAAAAATGCATTTCTTTGTATGACAGGGTTTACAATATCCTTTACTTCGTCATTCAGTGTTCTTGTTAGTTCAATAGTTTTGAAAACATGTTTTGAGCCATTGACAAAGACGTACTTTGCTTAATAGAAAACCACATTGGGATGTAGACCTTCATTATAAAAGAAGCAATGTTCATGAGGTTCTCAGATGGACTTACAGTTGAAACGTATAGACGAAGCAAACGATTTGCTGTAGTCAGCCATCGTGAATGTGCCATTTTGCCTGGACTACGATGAGCAAGATCTGGAGAGCAATTCCCTTTGTTATGGCCTGATGAATATCAATTAGATATTTTTGGTCGGTGCTAAGATCTTCACAGTCTACAGTTGGTTCCTCAGCATCAATCCTTTCAAACTCGACAAAGGAAGACTCTCACAGTTCTCTAATTCCCTGCCAATAGGACGGTGAATCCGCGGGGCCAGATGTTTTTCCATCCAGCTTTGCAACTAAATGGCGTAATGGCAATTCATTGGCATGGAGCTGGCACACTAAATGTTGAACTGGCTTCTTCAGCTTCAATTCTATAAGCCTTATAACGCCTCCTTTTCTCCAGTGTTGATGCTGCACCATCCATCAATACACAAGGTTTTTCCGGTTCATGTCATTATTTCCAATATACTCAAACATTCCTTTACATATTTCTTCAGCTGATCCAGAATTCACAGAATAATGGCCCAAATAATCTGAACCAGGTTCTCTCACTAAAGTGATATGTTCTTCTGTTACCTTCTTCTGATATACTTTGGACTCTTTTTTTTTCTTGGAAGAGTGTAGAATCTTTTCGACCATCAAAATAGATTCCTCTGATTGGGACCTGATTTTGATCTTTCATAATTTCTGATCTCTTCTTTTGTCTTTCTCTTCTGATTTTACTCCTATCCACTACTTCAGATGTATTGTCAATAGAAACTTCTCCAATATCTTGCAATACTGCACTAACAATGAATGCTGCAGCTCGATCTGAAACTGCAGTCCTGTCACAAGCAGTAGCCACTGAAGGTAGATTTGTAGTTTTCCTTTTCTTGAATAATTGTTCTTAGGTTGTTCGAGCTTTCTCTTCGAGCTAACTGGCTCTGGAAATGTATCGTCTGATATTTCTCCAGATTCACTTTCACTATTTGATGTCGATGATGATAATTCAACATTTGTATCATGCAATTTCTCCTGTGAAGATTCTTTGGTGAGCCTCACAGCTTCTTTTTGCTTTCTTAGCAACGTAGATGCTTTTTTCTTTGAGAGTGTAATATCTACTCTATCAATAAACAGTTTTCTTTCACTCCTTTGATCTAAGAGGAACGTCACTTCTTCCTTTGGAACCATTTTTTCTTTGGGACAAGAACATTGTGTTAGTACTTTGCACTTGCACGCTGCAATGTCAAAAAGTTTCGTGTGTGCTTCTTTTTTGAACATATCAATCTTTGCTTTTTAGAGAATAGAAACTTTTTTTAAAGGTTGACTGAGCTATTTTTATACAAGTGTGAATAAATTCTTGTCTATTGTGCATCGTGGACTCTTTGTAATTATTGGTTAAAATCTGATTTTTTCAATTTTTTTCAATATTGATGGTCATTGTGGCACCTGAAGATATTAATGTTATGATTTTAAATTTATACCAGCTTATTTCCTCACTACTCCACACATTTTCCACACTAGCCAATTTGAAAATTCGAAAAATGAGTTTTTCACTCCGCCCTAATGCAGAATATATATACAATAACAAAAATGAATAAAAATAATATAACCGTCAATATAACAGTACAGGAGAAATATATATACACAATAATATTAAATAATTAAATATAATGAAAATAAATACATACACTTTATCTTCTACTGCACTTAACTAAAATCAAAAAATAAAATAAAAAATAAGAAATACAAAACGATGGAGTATAAACATCAACATAGCAGTACAGGAGAAATATATATATATATACACACAAAATTACGTTAAATAATTAAATATATTGAAAATAAATATGCATGAAAATACATTCACTTTGTTCTACTGCGCAAAACACTAAACTCACACGTAATCGAGTCTACAGTCACATCATTATTGCTTTGCACTACACAGTAAACGCGGCTTAATATTATTTCACCGCTCAAGTTATAGAGAACCCTATACTCTATATAAATGGCCTTCATATCGTTCAGTACTACTTTTGTGCCCACTTTATATCCGGTTGGCAAGTTATCTTTAAATACGACTAGAATACAATCAAAAGCACGCACAAAGAGGTCATCGTTAGCCACAACGTCATTATTAAATACAGGTTTATAAACACTCCTTTCCAATCGAGGGTTTATTTTTACCAACCCGAGCTTTTCAATCGTGAACTTTTCTTCACACTGCATAGCGGCAGTTGAAATAATCTTCTAAGTCGTTACGACAGCTGCTCATTATATAAAGAAATAGTTCTTCAGGGTGAACGGTGTAGGTGAGCTCAGCCCTGTACCGCTCAAGTGCTTTGTACTAAAGTTCATGATATTTCAAAGAGTCTAAACCTTTTAAATAAGCATCCAGCTCTAGACCATTCTCGCCTTGTTCAGTCCTACACTCGGTAAACCCATCGAGCAGAGCGGTGTATGCGTATTCAAGAACCGTATCAAAATAAAGCATATCCGTAATACGCGCGTCTAATATAGGCTTCAGCTTGCGGAATCCGACGATTTCAAACATTCTGTCGAGGATGAAACGGTTTCGCGTAGGGACAAGAGCGTTATTATCAGAAGCATTCTTCCACATCAGTCGTATATCAATGCATGGCTGATCGTTATTTATACACAACGTACAAACAACGGCATATGAGGGGTGTCACTAATCTGCTTCTTCTTGTACCTACACCTGCAGGAATTTTATAACGATCCTCACTCCACTTCTCAACTACCACGAAGATTCTATTCATCTCCTCAACACTTAAATAAACAACATTCCGTTTGTTTGTTTGTCTACAAGTCGTTTCCAGTACATAGTTAATGGCACCGGTTTTACGCCTGAACACGCGCAACGACTTCGTCACGGACACATCGTACACGGCATTGAGAATGCTGCTCAAAGGAAGTTCCATCGTATTCGAGGAGCGCACGTCCAGTCGGTTCAAGCTCTGAGATGACTATGAGCCACATGCAACGGATCGGCTCGACGGGAGGAGTGAGTCACACCATAAGCTAATGAAACGTGTACGGCGCTGTTCCAACATGTAAGAGAATACTTGTATCCCATTATATTGGGTAGGTGTTTTGAGAAATTTTCCGATACATGAAGCAATATCGGTTTTAATGTTTTATCACTCCCACTCCCCAGAATACGCACCAGACATTTTTGCATAGGGGGATTTTCACGAACTAAACACATTTTATTCACACTCCGGCGCACTATTTGAGAGAAACATATGACCATATTTTTCCTTTTTGCTTAGCATGCGATACTCATCTCTAAATTCTGTTAAATATTCACGCAGACCTTTAGCCACAACCTCACTACAAACCTCGTCATGATATATATTAATGTAGTGGTAAAAATACTTAAGATTCTCCATGATGACAAGATTTACATTCTCAGTCGCAGGTACGAGTACTCGGTATGATGCAACATGACATAATATCGCTTGTCGCACCACTCATCAACAAGACTCACTAACCATATCCGTTGCTTCTCTTCTGCACGTGTTGTTTCTTCTACTTCACGGTATATGTAAGCTTTTATAAAGTTTAGTCCTACAACATAGTTCAATACATCACTTGTACCACGAAATCCTGCAATGCTCTCGCCAGAATAGCCGTAGAGTATTTGTACCTCTTGCTCCTTCGCACGATTCAATGTAGCCTTAAAAGTATCAAAGGAGGGTGGAATAGGGAGTTTTTCAGTATCCACCACATCTTGGCACTTTACCGAATACCACTTCATAAACGTCGAACACGCAATATTAAAGGTAGCCATTACTATTTTTCGTCTACGCGGGAGAATACACGTCTGAGATCCAGGGCTTGCTGCGATCAACTGAGCACGCAGGGAAGAGATATGCCCAGGTAGTAGCAGGAGTCACGTGACCGATCTTACAGTGGGCGGAGCTTAGAACTTTCTCCTGTACACACGCTGGGCGGAGCTTAGAATTTTCTCCTGTACACACACACACACACACACACACACACACACACACACACAAAGGAGAAAGTGAAACGCTAATTGAAACACGATTTATTTAATAAACGAAATATTCAAGGTATATATATTTACAAATACGTGTAATAAATAAGTTAACAATAGACATATCAAAGATTATGGTATCCAAAGGGTACGGTATCATAGGTACCAGGCACCTGGTAACGTTTCCTATAGGTGTTACGGCACACCTTTGTACCCCTAAGTTCCTTCACGCCCCCCAGCTTCTGCGCCCGAAAATTGTGGGTACCTACAGTTAGTTGGGGCGGCCGGTCGCCCTCATCATCATCCAAGCACACTAGATCCTTCAACGAATCAAAGTTAACGACCCGCCGATTCGCCTGGTTGAGCGTGATACCCTTAGCCTTCACGATATATTTCATATCCTCCCCACCCTCACCCGTACCCCATAAGTTTTTGGCCCTGTTGAGACAAAAGAGTCGGCGTATGCGATGTCTCCATACTCATCCTTGATCTCATCAGTCAACTCCCGAGGAATTCACCAATAGGAGGCATGTATTCACCCTCCCTCTCTGTGAATATCACACTATCTGTATCGGCGTACAAAACCCTCCGCCCAAGAGAATGCAATAGGCCCCAAAGTTTGATGCGTGCGTAGGCCGTTGTGAAGCTGGCTACAGGTATGTTTGTAACCCGTGAGGTATCTGTGGCCAATTCGGTATTGTACTTTATTATGTAAGTATTACCTACATTCACGATCTCCATGACCTCTTTATCGGGAGCGTTGGCATAATCCCAGACTTCACTATAACTTTGTGCCAAATGAACGTTCCCTTTGCCAGTATTCTGTGCAAATTTTCCCCAAAGACTGTTTAGACACAACTTTGCACTAAAGCGCTTGCCAGGGTTCTTTACAATTTGGGAACGGTCAAGCTGTATACCTTCACGGTCACGGTAACGTTGAATATAGGCCGATTTTTCATCTTCGGTATCAACTCCTCGCGGATACCCTGATGCTTCGACCTTATCCTTCAAAAAAGCGTTTATATATGGCGTGAAAAGGTTGGGTAGCTTCTGAAACCTCCACACCTCATGTATCTTCAATATTCTGTAGCCATGGCGAACAGCTAGATCCAGCTCTGGACTTGTATATACACCTCTGATCTTACGCTGGTTGGCTGTATGATTACATTCCCCATTGTTCTCCTCTGCGCACTTCACGCACAAGGGAAACATGAGCTTGTGATCGATAACGACGGGTAAGATCGGCATCCATAAATCGCGTGGGGGAGCACATCTACGAAAGAAAGGCCGAAATAGTACCCGTTCAAATTTGTTGAGAACACCTCGATGGTGGGCAGGTCAGGTCCCACCAGTTTCTCAGGTGCACCCACGGGTACGGATTGTTCTTCATCACGTAGGGATATAAAGAACAGAAGTCGTAGTAATGGAGTTTCACGCCCTCCGTAGGCGGAAAGTATAGCTTGAAGGGATTTGTACGCCCTCCGAACAAGCTATCACCGCATTTGAGAGGATCCAGCACCATTGAACGTTTGATCGTGTTTATTTCTTCACGGTACTGTCCATCTGTTTCCATCCGTGCATCATACTCATGCTCCCACAAGACTTTGTGAGTGAACTGGGAGCCTATAAGTTGATCGCGGGTGCGGGTCCACGCAAGACTGTCGGCAGGAGATCTACCGTGGATATCTCCTACGATTCCACACTCAGGACGGGGGCATCCGTGCCACCAGCAACCGTTAAAGGAGTACACAGTCTTCTCACCAGTGGCACGGTTTTCACTTAGACCATCAACCCAAAAAACACGACCATTAACCTTAATGGGTACTTCACCCGTGTTGCGGGCATGCTTTATGTATACACCTGTCTGCTGCTGTAGGTGTATGAGCCAGTAAATAGCCTTGTGCCCATAACTGCGGGGATTGTTTCTGTGAATAACGGCTAAGGTGTCTTTAGGCATGAAGTTATTCTTGAACACCGTAAAACATAATGAGGCGATGGTGGTTGCGACTTGCAACGGATCGCATTTGAAACGGCCTATGTACATCCTTCTAAAGGCCTGGAAACATACTCTAAGCACGCGCACATCATTCACGCAATAACGCTCACATTCATCAGCTATATTATAAGGATTAGATTCATTAAAACTGTTGTAGTATCGGTCAAAATCTTCACGTTCATCTGTACTCATACATTCATAGTTAAAGTAATGTTTGGGTGGAGGTAGTCCTACGTAATTTAAAGTTTCGCTAGTGAGGAATGTGTAAGGGAAATATCCTTTTGAAACTTCAGCGGCTACGCCCATCACCTTGGGTAGCTTTGCTAATTTACAAGGTGTGAATAATAAAGTGTCTTTAAACTGTACATTACCTCTTATTTGCATCTGTATTAGTTTGTTGCCTCTTTTCAAGGGATCACCTGTAAATATCTCAGATGACTCGTGCTCAAGCAACTCCTTATAAAGGAACTGTGTTCAAATTTTGCCCCGTTATGGGCAGAATATACACAGTCATTTTTTTTAACTTGTCCGCTAACTTGACAATATAGGACACAAAGAGTTT
This sequence comes from Bathynomus jamesi, assembly GCA_023014485.1. Taxonomy (NCBI): domain Eukaryota; kingdom Metazoa; phylum Arthropoda; class Malacostraca; order Isopoda; family Cirolanidae; genus Bathynomus; species Bathynomus jamesi. Next base: position 320,445 of record JAJOZX010004284.1, read on the forward strand.
CACAGGGCTATCGTGGGCATTCGTTTTAAAAACGTTTGTCCGTTTACCACATTTGTGACACTCATCACACTCGATCTCCATACACTCATCACAGATAGTCTGGCTTACAAGTAAATGTGGAATAACCTCTTTGGTTTCAGCGTTCGTGTATGTTTCTATATCGTAGTACACAGTTATACAAGGGCTATTTTTAGGCTTAGCGTCTTTCATATAACATACATGCTTTACTCCAACCGCCTTATATTTCTCATGGCATGTAGAACAGTGAATTTCATCACATTTATGCTTGAAATTCCCCAATTATCCATCATATGAAACATACCACATTCACAGATTCTCATTTTCCTGCACGTGCCAATTGATTTATGGAGCTCAAAACAGTTATTATTGAAAAATGTGCGTCTACACACATCACAATCCCTCTTCTCAGCTTCAACTACACGGCTTTCACATTTGGAGCTTTTACACTGCTCACATACCATGTGGCAATCTTTACAATGTTTCACTATATCATCCGCAAACTCGATACACCCTTACACAAATCATGATGTCGTCCATATTTTCGACTTTTATCATAACTCGCGTAAAGGTCCCTTATATTACGGATGGGTAGATATGTTGTTCCTGACAGCCCTAAAATAAGTAGGGGTCTTGTACGATCTCTCACACTGCTTTTAAAAACATACACAGTCCTACGACGATCATCCATTCCAAATACAACTATACGAGCATTCATTTCCTGTTCTATCTCTCTGTCTCCCTTCTCAGCTCTTCAGGACCCATATTACAGTCAAATTCAAGTTTACAGTCTGCAGCTAGTTTACGGGCACGCTCCACTACCGTAGGCAACCAAATGTTTTTGACCCGTGTATTTAGTACAGCAAACATACGGGCCAAGACTACTGCTACAAAGCCGCAACCACGCTCGCCGTTTATATGCCGTCTATAAATAGCCTGAGAATTGAAGTTAAGAGTATAAGGTGTGGCACTATGACCCGCAACACGGAATACACGTTCAATATTTACCATGAAGTTGTCCATATTGAAAGCTATATTACTTTGAGAGGCCTGCATTATACGGCCTAATATATACTCTATATCTTCAACTGCCAAACGTCTAAATGGTACTACTACCCAAAAATCATCTACAGAGTCATTGTCTGACCCGAATCCGAAGAACAACCTCGTCCTGACTTCACGCTCGTCGCGGTTCTGAAGGGCAAACTCTACAATACGTTCAACTATGCGCCGTAGTCCGTGTTCAACACCATTCAATCCTGACTATATACCGATTTCTAGTCAAGGCTGGGTGGGGGTAGCGGTGCGCAGCAACTCGAATGTTATGCCATCCTCAACAGAACGAGAAGCTGCTGTGGCTGTGGAGTATGTACCCAGAATTGAACTGGAATAAGGGGGTATATTTGAGGAAGGTACTATTGTGGGGGTTGTGTCGTAAGACGTAGAGGGTTGAGGCTCTCTTACTGGAGGTCTAACAACCGGCGCAATCCTGGCGCGCTTTATACCTGACGTCGTGGGCTCTTCATCATGCCTTCGCTTTGAATTGGTGTGTGCTACAGGTGTCGCTGGTGAGGATTCGTCAGCGGGGATGGATTCTGTGATCACAACTACACTGTCGTCGGGGTCATCTGTAATATCGATGATGGGGTGTTGTACCTCATCGTCATCCACGGTTCTGTGGGAGAAGAAAAAAGCAAGACTGTAGAATATAAGGGTCATCGCTTAAATATTTATTATATTTTGTAAATGACCCACTTAGGAGTGTGACGTGTTAGAAATGGATTCTGTAGAAAAATTCAGGTTCACGAGCCCATCCACATGTATTATATCTGGCCCTGCAGGATGTGGTAAAACTATGTTTATGCTTAAAATCATTAAAAAAAGGGAGAGGTGTTCTCAAAATTTGTGCATAAAGTTATCGTGTGCGGAAATTTGTACGTCAACATTTGTACGACGGAAATTTATACGCCAGCATTTGTACGCCAGAACATTTTACGATTGGAAATTTATACGACTGACATTTGTACGACGGTAATTTAAGTATGCGCTCTACCGGACTTTTTTGACTTAAGTATGCGATATACCCATGATAATAACCGTGACTTCATTTTTTTATATAAACATAAGCGCAGGTGCAAAAAAATAAATAATAAATAAAAGTAAACATTATTTAAATATTTTGGAAATAATTTCAATTTGAAGAATTTTAAATTTTATCATGTATCACAGCGCATTAAAAGATTAACAGGTAGGTAAATGGTTATTGAATAAGTACAGGTGGTTAGGTTAGGTTAGGTTAGGTTAGGTCTGGAGATTAATGAGAAAAAACTCGCAAAATTTGTTCTCTGATTTTTTAAATGACATTCGTTCTGTATATCGCAAGTTACATTTTCTCTTAAATTGATAAGCTGAAATCTAGTTTCAATTATGCATTTAATTATTGTAATACGCAATTTCATAATTTGTGATAATTTGTATTTTAACTTACCTAGTTTCAAATTCAATTTTATTAACTGATCATGAATTTCTTGCGTATAACGTATATATTACCGTCGTACAAATGCTTGGCGTATAAATTTCCAGGTTTCTAAAGTTATATGGTGCTATTCGACGTATCAATCAGTGTTCAATGAGTACCAAGATGATATTTTGTTCCACAAAGGTGTATATGACGTTAATTCGTTAAAGGAAAATGAACATACATTCATTGTAATTGACGATCTCATGTTGGAGATGGATAAAACGTTTGCCGAGACATTTACAGTATTCTCCCACCATCTTAACATAAGCGTGTTCTTCATCAATCAGAATCTATTTTTCAAAAATAGATACATGCGCGATGTGTCGTTAAATACACAATATCTAGTCTTATTCGCGCAACGTAGAGATGTATCACAAATTGGGGTATGAGCCAATCAAATGTTCCCGAATCAGCGTAAGGAGTTTTTGAAGTTTATAAAGAAGCTACAAGCCCGCGTTACGGATATTTGCTTTGCGACCTTCATCCGCGAAACACGTTTAGGGTGCTTCTAAGAACGAATATATTTCCAAACGAGCCTGAAACGGTGTATATTCCAGAATGACAAAGAGGCTAAAGATATACCATGAATTAACAAAATCTATCATCGACTGCCCCGGACAATGCAGCAGATGTTTGCTAAAAATATCGACTCCGACTTTTTAAAATGCATCTGTGAAATCTGTCAACGTTATAAATTGCAATGTATCAATGAACCACCTCAGAATGCTCGCCAATGCTGTCACAAGAACAGAATACGTGCACTCGCTCGTAAAAGTCAAACTGTAGGGAAGAAAAAACGAACTATTGTACAAAGAGGAGGGTCATTCCTCCCCATCTTATTTTCAGTTTTGGGTCCTTTACTGACTAGATTAATATAATGAAGAAAGTGGTAGTGATTCCACACGAGGTGTATGCTTCACTGCAAAGTTCAAAGAATCCAGAGACGGATCTAGATCCCCGTAAAAGCAGACTTAACAAGAATGGAAAACTAATTGTTAACCCTATTAAACAGTGAAAAAACACCTGATGAGAAAAGAATCTTATACCAAGAAGCTCTGCGGAAATTTCTTCACGCGTACAAAAATTATAAGAACCAGACAGAGATCCCGTGGTTATTAGGTACAGCACGGGGAAAGATGGACATGGTGACATATGGCCTGTCCGACGATAGAGCTGACCAACCAAAGATTAATGGGTCGGCCACACAACATATCGAACATGTATTAAAAAGCACCCCCTGCATTAATTGAGGAATAAAAGTTTAAGTCTTTATAATCTATGGAATGAGGACCCCGCCATACAGTGGACCGATACAGGTGAGATCATTGTGGAAGGAGCAAAGGTACAGGAATCGAATATCGTAGACATGATCTGGTGAGAAAGTGGAATATTCCCTCACCATCAGGATGGAAACATATTAAAGCAAGACTACAACAAATAAATATCCCCAAAATCATGAGAGGAAATCTGAACAGGTTAAAAGACTTAGAACATGCATCGTACGTGACACAATTGAAAACGCCATCACCCCCGGCGGTAACACCTCTGAAGAGGAGAAAGAAGAGGTTAAACAACGATCAACCCTACCCACGTGCCTCTAAAATACGGAAATGGCTAACATATTAAGAAGACGCTATTATGATATTTCTAGCCCAGCCTCCTACGGAGGCGTAGATAGACTGTACAGAAGTGTTTACGGAGTAGGGATAAAAGATGTTGAGAGCTTTTTGCGTGAGTAGGATGCTTATACATTTCATAAACCTGTGAGAAAAAGGTTTAAAACAGCCAAGACAACGGCCTCTTCGATTGACTCTATTTGGCAAGCAGATTTAACAGACATGCAAATATATTCAGTGTATAACGATGGTTACCGCTACATTCTATTCAGAATAGATGTATTCTCTAGATATCTGTGGCTAATTCCTCTGAAAAATAAATCGCCTTAAACAGTTGTTAAAGCCACCAAAACGTTAATGTTGAAAGAAAACATGGTTCCTGGCTATATTTGTACGGATATGGGGAAAGAATTTATAGGCCGAGCTTTTCGGAACATGTTGACAGAGTTTAATATCAGCTACTACACTACCAATTCTACACATAAAGCATCTTTAGCTGAAAGAGTTCAACGTACCATAAAGGAACGCATGCATCGCTATTTTACACATAAAAACATACAGATTTCTAGACATTCTGGAATCATTGGCCTCATCCTACAACCGCTCACACCATCGCACGATTGGGACAACACCTAACGAAGTTTTAGAAAGAGGTACGCGCCCAGAGGTGAGAATAGATGGAGTACCACCACCACACTCTACACATTTAAAAATCAATGATTATGTAAGGCTGTCGCGTTCGGGAAATAAATTCGCGAAGGGATTTAAGCAAGGATGGACACGCTAGATTTTTAAAATTAGGGCTATGAAATCTAAAGACGAGATAATGTTGTATTACTTAGAAGATTTGAATGGGGAAGAAATCGCAGGAGGCTTTTACCGCGAGGAGTTGCAGAAAGTGACATTTAACTTAGGAAAAAATGTGTTTAAAATTGAGAAAATTTTAGGCAGCAAAGGTTCAGAAAAGAGAAAAATGTACCTGTACCTGGTGAAATGGCTAGGATACTCAGAAAGCTTCAACATCTATATAAAAGCTGATGCAGTAATGAAGCTTAAATAGTATGCACCATGGCGCCTAACCATTTCTACGTCACACTCCCGTCCTCCTCGTCCCTGTCTGAATGGGGAAGAAATCGCAGGAGGCTTTTACCGCGAGGAGTTGCAGAAAGTGACATTTAATTTAGGAAAAAATGTGTTTAAAATTGAGAAAATTTTAGGTAGCAAAGGTTCAGAAAAAAAAAATGTACCTGGTGAAATGGCTAGGATACTCAGAAAGCTTCAACATCTACATAAAAGCTGATGTAATAATGAAGCTTAAATAGTATGCACCATAGCGCCCAACCATTTCTACGTCACACTCCCGTCCTCCTCGTCCCTCTCTGTACACCCTAACAACACACTAGCCAACTTTGTAACAGAACTCCACGGACCCATTGAATTGGGTCGTGATACGTATGAGGTGGGTATATGTGAAATTCGGTTGAATACCCTTTTTTTAAGTATTAATTATAAAGAACCCGTTTTTACGATTCTTAGAGACTGTAATGAGTGTGAAAAAGCCGGGGTAATTCGGGATGAAACTATGCGTACCGCCCAGAGTGGGGATGCACGGTATTAAAGTACAGAAGTAACGAGGACCGGGTCACTATGGTGAGGCTGAGGATGTTGTGAGAGACTTAAACGTAAGTTTAAAAAGCTCAAATCTTACGGTCGATTTAGTATGCGAAATGCATGCACTGTGGCCCTAAAGTCGCAGGCTAACCGAAATACTAAAGACCAAAGAGTGTTCAAAATTATGACCGATAGACGATATCGATCAGTCAGTCGTCCAAAGAGATACATTTCACGAGGCACAACACAACTTGTCCAGCTTAATGTATCAGTTGAAATTGGAGAAAATGGTTGACGGCTATAAACCCCCAGACATGTGCCATATTTACAGCAATATAGTGGAGCACCAGTTTGTTGGGGATACCCAGGCACGCCTGCTGCGCATAGCGCACATCCCCAACCATAGAGGAAGGAGTCTGAGTATTACATATGACAGACCCCATTATGTGAATGTCGCAGCTAATCTAATAACCTAATAACCAATATCTCAATATACCGTATATGCACCTGAGTATAGGTCGATCTCGTGTATAGGTCAACCCTTGATTTTTGGCCAAGAAATCATTAATTTATCATATGCCTCGTGTATAGGTCGACCCCAGTTGTTGAGGGTAGTGGAACAACAAATTAGGGTAATAAAGCACCATATTTGATGGCATATAAAACTCCTTTCCAAAAACTAGAAACTGGCAACTGCGTCTAGGTGACCTTAAACACGTCATCATGTATAGACAGGTTACTGATAACCTACTGTGTAACAGCCATTTCCAATAAACTTTTACAAATTTATTCATTTTATGTTTTATATCATTCTGTGCTACCATTTTTTAATTTTAATAATTGGTACATATTTGGTAATTTTAATAATTGGTACATATTTTATGTTTTCATGTTTACTGGTACTAAATGGTAAATATTTTTCATGTCTGAAGCTAACAGTAGCTCCTAGCCCTCCCCATCGTGCACAGATTTCAACTCCACGAAAATGTTACCCTTATATAGGTCGACCCCCTAATTTTTGCCTAAGAATTCAGTCTTAAAAACGCGACCTATACACGAGTATATACAGTATATAAGAACGATTGAGGGAAAAAATTTCCCATTCGGTAATGGGAGCTTAACACTGAAGCTGCACTTTCGACGCACTGAGGTATAATGGACAGAAAGCCTTTCACAGTCTATCGACGTATGAGATACCAGCGTGGTAGTGGATTTGGATCCATTTTTTTAACCATACTACGTACGGCTGTCCCCTTGCTAAAGAAAGGGGCAAGATACCTCGGAAGGAAAGCGTTACAATCAGGTGTTACCTGCAGAAAACATATTGGTTGGGGCTAAACCTAAAGAAGCTCTAAAAAGACATTTAAAGCGTACATGGGACGAAATCGTAAAAGATGCAAAAAGAAAAATGTGTGGTGGTGGAAAGAAGAAGAGGGTTGTCGGGAAGAAGGGATTACCACCATGCGGCATTAAACGTAAAAGGATATAAAAAAGAAGTGTTCTAAGCGAATGAAACCTATGGTTGACCATTTTTTTTACTGATATAAGCTAAGGACATTGATCTCATGAATCATAGTTTGCTTACTACTTGTCGAGAGAGGAGGCACTATTTCTAACTCGTCATGGCAGGCTTCATCCATCCGTGTAGTTCATAATGTTGTAAATCGGAGCTGTCCCTCTTTGACATGCCTCCAACTCAAGTTTCTATTGAACACAATGACTTTATTACAATTAACCCTTTAAACACAATTAGTTCCCCGAGTGCCCCTATGGAATTCGTGATACCCAGCTCAGGCCCTTACTTTTTGATCCAAGCTGTGTGCACATGTACGTTAAACTACGTACGAAATCGTAAAAGATGCAAAGAGAAAAATGCGTGGTGGTGGGAAGAAGACAGTTGTCGGGAAGAAGGGATTACCACCACGTGGCATTAAACGTAAAAGGATGTAAAAAAGAAGTGTTCTAAGCGAATGAAACCTATGGTTGACCATTTTTTTTTACTGATATAAGCTAAGGACATTGATCTCATGAATCATAGTTTGTTTACTACTTGTCGAGAGAGGAGGCACTATTTCTAACTCGTCATGGCAGGCTTCATCCATCCGTGTAGTTCATAATGTTGTAAATCGGAGCTGTCCCTCTTTGACATGCCTCCAACTCAAGTTTCTATTGAACACAATGACTTTATTACAATTAACTCTTTAAACACAATTAGTTCCCCGAGTGCCCCTATAGAATTCGTGATACCCAGCTCAGGCCCTTACTTTTTTGATCGAAGCTGTGTGCACATGTACGTTAAACTACGTATAGCCCATTCTGATGGAACGGACTGCGATGACAAATATGCTGTATACCCTGAAACAAACTTTCTGCACTCCTTATTCAACCAGTGTGACGTATATTTAAATCAGGTCAACATATCGGCAGGAACGGGCTACTACCACCTACGATCCTACCTGGAAAATATCCTGAACTTTTCCAAAGAAGCGAAGGATACCTTTTTAAGTGCCGAGGGATATTATGAAGCTAAAGACGAAAGTAGTATAAAGGACAAATTTAAAAATTCTAAAAAGAAGATATATGAGTGTTTTGGACGCCTGCATACAGACTTCACATTTCAGGAGAAGTTGCTTGTGAACGGAGTGGATATAAAAATAAAGCTCACCCGCACGAATCCTGAGATCTGTTTAAATCTGGATGCTCATCAAGAAGAGGGAGCAAAGCCCGTTGTGATTCATATTATGGGGACATACCTCCGCGTACGGCGAGTGAAATTAAGTTCACCAAAACAAATAGAAATTGAGAAAAATTTACTAAACGCCACAGTAAAATACCCAATTAACAGTAAAACATCGCCCTGGGAAATCTACCTAAAAGGATATTAATAGGGATGCAGAACCATGCTTCGGTGAATGGAAAATATAAAGAGTGCCTTTAAATTCGAGAATTTCGGCCTTAAAAATATAACTATATACGTTAATGGCATTGCGATGGGCAGGGGTATGGATATGGATTATTCATCAGACGCTGTGTTTCCGCTTTGCGCGAGAGCATATAGTAATCTGGCCCATATTGCAGGTGACTGTGATGAGCTCGGGAATGGGGTAACGCAGAAAGAATTCGTCGATCAATTTAACCTTTATCCGTTTGACATCACACCTGACTTATCTGCTAGTGTAAATACACAATTAAGTCCACAACAGAGTGGAAACATCTCAGTCAGATTGGAATTTGCCAAGTCTATAGACGCGCCTATAAGTGTACTAGTTTACTTCGAGTCACAAGCCCTAATAGAAGTAGACAGATTTAGGAGCGTTGTCACTGACTTTTAAAATGGATGCGAATTCACTTCAGAGAGTAATGAATAGTGAACGAATCACACGTTCCAAATTTATCGGTGGTGTGTTTGCGAAGAATGGAACATTGAAATTGCCATCTACGAGAAATTGCGGTAGCCTTATTGTAAACACAGATGTTATTGGCAGTGAAGGGATTCATTGGTTTGCAATCTATTTTAAAAATAGGGACCGCATGTACTATTTTGACTCACTCGGCACTCAAATCTGGAGTGACCATGTTATTGTAAAATTTCTCGATCAGTTGCATATCCCCGAAGTTGTATGGAATCCCTTCCGGCTAAAGGATATTTTAGTAATACCTGTGGGCTGTACTGCCTTTCATTTCTCATGCATATGTCGCGTGGTAAAGAATTTATAAATTTTTAAAAATTATTCGACCCGTGTCACACTCAACGAAACAACGAAATGGTATGCTGACAGATAAAAAGCTGTTTTCCGATTGTGCATACTCGTTGAGTTGTATAGTATGATGTTTTGTTCGTGTGTATATATATATATATATATATATATATATATATATATATATATATATTTGTAACCTATAATGTTAGTTTGTATATTCTGTAGTTTAAGATGGTTATTGTACTAAAAACATGATTTCTTTCATTTAATAAATTGACAAAAATACATTGTCTTCCCCGAAAAAAAAAGATAGAAACATAAAAAAAATACTTACATTATTTCGTTAATGATGTGACAGTCGTTGGGTTGACTTCTCGGTAAATCTTCCACCTCCGTATTCAGATCCACGACATGGGTTTCTTCAAAACGAAAAGATTGTATAACACGTGTCAAATCCTCATCGGACCTTAAAGGAGAAAGAATAATTCATTAGTTCATACTGAATCTTTTTTAATAAAAACCCAATTGTTTAAAACATATGCAGAGTATACATATAGTAAGAGTATTACAATGTGACGATATCTTTGAGCCGCCTAGAGAAGTTCCTTTAAGAGAAAATACCGAATAACATTTATTAAGGAATTTATAAAATTATTTAAAACATGAAAAAGATTGCGTTAAAAAAATTCAATGAATCAAAAACAGGACTTTAGCTTAATATTAATTGCAAACTAATTTATGATGAAATAATCCAGAACAGTGCTCTTTCTCCTAATGACAGGCACATTAAATAAATAACAAGTTTGCGAATAATTGGCTACAAAAAAGAAAATTACAGGCACTTACATTTTTACGGCAGTCCCTTGCGTTGGATCGTAAGGAGCGTCATTGCAAATATCATCAACGGTTTGCGTTGGAAATAATCTATCCCGGTCAGCCGCGTTAAAAAGATTAATTGTGAACAACGCTACAATGTTATCATCTTGATATAAATCCGGTAAACTGTAAAGTTCTTGATTCATGGCGGAGGAAATGTTTATTCACTGGTAAAAATAAGTACTGTGACTCCAAGCTGAAAATATTTCCTTTTATATGCATGATCCCCAAGCACCACCCCAAAAGACTAATAGGTGGTTCGTAAGTTTAATGATTGGTTGTCAATGTAACTGGGCGGGGATATAATAAATTTGTGTACCAATCGTAACACCTATGTTATGGGTCCATGCTTTGGACGTCCTGATTGGTCGACTAATGGTGTCTTTATCTTCTCTCCATAGATTTAATGCTCACATCGTGTATTGCCACTTGCAATCTCTACCTTGACAATATTTGCATTTGCGCCCATACTATTCTCGGTTTTCTCATTTTAGAACCCACCCCTTTATGCAATATCCCTCGCCCCTTTGCAACATTGATCAACATTTGCCATCTCTATCACGACAATATTTTACATTATTATTATTATTTGCAGTCATACTATTCGATCCTCAACTGCGGTTCATGTATTCGGCTTGACTTTTTACCTGTCAATTCTCGGGTAGGAGTGTGATTAAATTGTGTTTAGCTCGTGAAACTGAATGTCTGGTTGGGTTGGTAGATAAATGGGCGCCCTAGGTATCCTAGTGGTTAAGACGCTGGGGTGCTGATCGGTGGTTGAGAGATCGAGTCCGGATGGTGACACTGTAATTTCTTGGTACATACTACAATCCCCGATGAGCCTGGTGTACCTATGTGACGTGGAGAGTAAAAGAAGCCAACTCACCACTTCATCCTCGAGAGGAGGAGCGATAAGCTTCATAAAATCATCGCAATGAAAATTAAAATAATAATAAACCTTTCCATTTTTTCATTCATTCATATCATTTCAATAACAATGACTATGGAGAAGATACCACACAAACTACACGCTGAGAAAAATAGTTCGGATTCAACGTTAAACTCTAGGTCTAAGGCGGGTGATAAGCTTGATCTTTGTCAAAATGAACAATTCGGGGAGAAGGAAAACCGATTTAGCTCATTGTTACTTCCACCACCCTCTATATATATATAAATATATATATATATATATATATATATATATATATATATATATATATATATATATTTATTGTTGCATTGGGAATATGATAAGGAAACTCATTACTTAATCAAAGGCTAATTTAGCCTATTGGAAAACAATCATGTGATGCTTATGTACATATTTATGTTGTTTTAACTTCATTATGATAATAACAGTGATGCAAACAATAATAGGAATGCAGGGAGGTTTTCTTAAGTTGTATGGTTGAAATTAGGCCAAATGGACCTTTGCGGTCAGCCTTTGCAGTTACTCAACGATTCATCTGTTTCGAGCTTATACCGTTTTTTCTTCCATTCCTCAAATAAAAAGTTTTAACGAATGCCTTCCTTTTGAATTAGAGGTAAAATGAATATTATTCTTGTAAAGAATGAATTAATATTATGAATTAATATTATGAACGAATTTTTCATTCATTTCGGACAATAATCTGCTTTTCACTCCACCTTAGACCTACAATATACACAATAGGCACACGGGGGGCCGAGGGGAGGGGTTATGTTTGAATGTAATCTACGTTTTTCACTTCACCTTAGACCTACAGTATGCACAATAGACACACGGGGGGCTTATGTTTGAATGTAATCTAATTTTTAACAGTGATTTCGAAATAAAGTCAATAATGTGTGTGTGTGTGTGTGTGTGTGTGTACCGTCTTCAGTTTTTTAACTCTCTCTCTCTCTTTCTCTCTCTGTATAAATAGAAATTATATTCAGTTAGATATATAGAAAGGATTGTCAAGAGTAAATAGACACAGTATACATTCTAAGGTGTTAGAATAAATGAAAGCGTTTCATGAATTATAGGTAAACTGAATATTATTCTTAGAGAATATGTTATTGGAATAATGTACAATATAAAAAGTCCTGTGTATTTCGTTTATTATTAATATTAAGTTGAAAGACGTTTAAATAATTAGTTCTCTTGCTGAACAACTTTAAGGAGAAAGTCAATCTTGCCTTTAATAAATAAATAAATAAATAAATAAATAAGTGGAAACTCGTCTAAATAAGTTAAAATAAATGGCGCAACCTGGCAACTCGGCCTAATAAGGTATACCTGAACAATTAAAAACACTATTTGGCAACGCATGTAAATAAAATTAAAATAAATGGTGGTATCTAGCAACTCACCCTAATAAGGTATACCTGAACAATTACAATACTATTTGGCAACTCATCTAAATAAATGCTCTCTGGTAAGTCCTCCATATATAAATAAGTGATATCTGGCAACTGACGATCCTCTATATAACCGCTGCTTGACCCCTGGACGTTCATAATGCGTCTGGCTGGAGCCAGGTGAACATCCCTCTCCTTCTTAGGTTAAGGCTTAGGTTAGGTTTCCCTTTGGGGGGTGAGAACATCCCACGTTCTCCCCCAAAGACCTCCTCCTTCTCCTTTCTCCTCCTCTCTTAGGTTAAGATTACCCCTTTCGAGGGAGGTCATCATCCCTTCTTTCCCACGAAGCCCCCTCCCTTCCTCTTTGCAGCATTGATTTGTTGCATGACCCTTGCAACATGGATGTTGCATAACTCCTTCCACCCTTCATTGCATAAGCCCCTCCCCCCTTCATTGCATAACCACGGTCATTACATTCCCCCTCCCCATTTGTTGCATAACCCCTTTGCATGCATTGCATTGCCACATTCTTGCACTCGTCCATTTTGCACCCATACTACTAATGATAACTACGATGTCATATACACAGATTTTGCTAAAGCTTTCGACAAATGTGATCATGGTATAATAGCACATAAAATTAAATATATGGGAATAACAGGCAAAGTAGGAAAATGGATCTACAATTTCCTCAGAGAACGTCTGCAGGTCGTCAAAATTCAAGGTATATAATCATCAAAATCTGAAGTACGCAGCTCAGTACCACAAGGGACAGTACTGGCCCCACTCCTGTTCATTTTCATGCTAACAGACATGCTAACAGACATAGTAACATCCTTTGCAGACGATACAAAGATCAGCAGAAAAATCAGCGATGTAAATGAAGTGGAGGCCTTGCAGAGGGACACAAACAAAATATACAAATGGTCAGAAGACAACAACATGTCATTTAACACCGATAAATTTCAGCTCTTGAGACATGGTAGAAAAGAGGAACTTAAACAGACTGCATATTATGCTCCAGATAGACAGGAAATTCAGAGAAGCACGAAAGCGATCAATCTGGGGGTAGTAATGACAGATGATGCGAAATTCGAAACACAAAATCAGATAGCGACAAATAAAGCAAAAAGAGTCGCGGGACAGGTACTAAGAACGTTTAAGAGAAGGGACAGGACAGTAATGATTCCCTGCTAAAAACACTGATTATACCAAAACTTGAATACTGCTCAGTTTTGACGTCGCCATATAAAAAGGAAGAAACTAATAAACTAGAAGAAACGCAAAGACATTTTACAGCCAAGATTGATGGCTGCAAAGAACTCAACTACTGGGAAAGACTATGTAAACTAAATCTGCCCTCCCTGAAAAGAAGAAGAGAGAGGTACACCATAATCTACATATGGAAAATGATCGAAAAACTGGCACCAAACCTAAAACTAAATCCAATTATCATTCAAACAACACTGGAAAATAGGAGAGGCAGAATGTGTAGTGTTCTCAAATTAAAGGCCCGACAAGGGACCTCCTCAACACTGAAGGAAAATAGCTTGGTTGTCAGGGGGGCCAAGATTTTTCAACCAGCTTCCAAAGGACCTCAGAAACGTAACGGGGGTCAAAGTTGAAGTCTTCAAGAGAAGACTGGATGCCTGGCTCAGGACAGTACCAGATGAGCCGGGCGTGCCTGGCTATGTACGGTGGAGAGCGCAAGAAAGCAACTCGCTCCTCCACTAAGACAGACGTAGAGGCGGGGCCACCAGCTTGACCTCCGTGTGAAGAGATACCAACGCACGAAACAACATAGGGTTCATGAGATAAGGGGTATATATATATATATATATATATATATATATATATATATAATATATATATATATATATAAAGCAAACCGACAAAAAATTAGTCACCCCTCTCAGAATGTACCTAATAACGTGTGACGGCGCCTCTGGCCTTGATAACCGCACGAATCCGGCGAGGCAGAGACCAATTCATCATTTAGTATGCGGAGGTACGCCTGCTGGTTCAAATTCATCGTCACTGGAACGAGAGGGCCCATTTCGTGGTACGAAAAAATCCCCAGAACATCACGGAACCACCTCCAGCCTGAACAACACCTTCGACGCATTCAGGATTAAAGGCTTCATTGGACCTGCGATGTACTCGTCGCCTCCCATCATTGGAGAACAAACAAAAACGGGACTCATCGGACCAAATTACACGTTTCCAATCTGCCGCAGTCCAGTTTTTGTGCCTCTGAGCCCATTTATAACGTGCCAATTTGTGACCTGCTGTTAACAGCGGCCTCTTCCGTGTACCCTGCTCCAAGTCCATCGCATGCAGTTCTCGTCGCAATGTCGTTCGGAAATTGGTCGCTGGAGAACCTCATTGGTTTCTTGGAGCAATTGTTCTCTGGTTTGAAAACGATTTGCAGTTACTAGAGAGACGAGAAACATGGCGGCGATTCCCTATTGTCGAGAATTGTTTTCTGGCCACAGTTACGCCGTCGATTTTACAGTGATTGCGAATACACCACTCTTTGTAAACTCGCTGGACAGTACGCGTTGACACACCAACAAATTGGGCTACTTCAGACATTTGTGTCCGTGGGCTCTGCCAAACACGATGGCTCCTTTTTGCCACTGAGTAACGTCTGCCTCACGACCCATTTTGCAGACTATATCCAACACACACTTTGTTCTTCACCACCTCACGAAACAGATCTGATCCTGTGTGCTACGTCACCGCTACTTGTCACTTACCAATGCTACATCAGCGCCCTCTGTGTGACCTTGAACTTCCTACTATCGGTGCTATAGGGTGTGACTAATTTTTTGTCCGGTGTGCTTATATATATATACTATAATATATATATATATATATATATATATATATAATATATATATATATATCTATACACACACACACAGGGTGTCCCAAAATGAATATGCCAAAAACAACTATTATTTGCTCTTTTATTTTTTACAGGTATCGAAAGAAGAAAAATAAAACGTGATGAAGGAGGTTTTGGATTTTCTTAACAGTTGTTTACATTTACATTACATTTAATTTTTAGTGGCGCGGCTACATTCCATATTTCAGGCAAAATAAACCGCCATTACTGTGGAATTTAGGTTGAGCACAACCCACATGAAATCTATGAACATGAGAGGGATTCCCAAAAGTAAATGTCTAGTGTGTTTTGTCACGTTTTAGCATCTATGGACCTTATTTTTTTGACGAACGAACTGTAACTGGCGGTTCTTACCTAAAGATGCTAGAGGAGTCTTTTATTCCACAGTTGGAAGGAACTCCCTGCTTGTTACAAAGAACAACCTTCCAATAACATGAAACACCACCATATTTTGGTCGAAACGTTCGAACATTTTTGAACGAAATATTTCCAGGGCGTTGGATTGGTAGGGGAGGACCTACAAAATGGTCCGCTCGCTTCCCCTTATCCCCTTTGGACATCTTTGAGGCATTTTGAAAACAAAAATCTACCATACCAAACCAAGGGATCTTCAGAAGCTAAAACATCGTATCCGTGATACTGGCATGTCCATCCCTGAAGCTGTGTTGGAAAATGCGTTTTTGGAATTTGAACGTAGCATAAGATTAATTATAGCTAATGATGGAGGAAATGTAGAAGTTTATTAACTGAATTAAATAAAACTTATAACCCGAACTAATAAATATATAATTAAGATTTTTTGGGAGTATATTCATTTTGGGACATGGGATAGAACTCAGAATGATCCCCTGAGATCTTTTATGATACACACAGACCGTGCATGGAACAAGGAACTCTTCTGGGAAAATTAATTCTACTATAGTCCGAATAAGTAATGGTAAATGACAAACACTATAGTGGTTTCTTTTTCATGATGTTAGCTCGACATGGGCAACGGGTCACTCGCAAAGAGGCCCCAAAATATAGCTTCCCTCACCGAAGCAAAGCAGATAGGATCCTGTCCTAGAGCTATATATATATATATATATATATATATACAGAGAGAGAGAGAGAGAGAGAGAGAGAGAGAGAGAGAGAGAGAGAGTGTGTGTGTGTGTGTGTGTGTGTGAGTGTGTGTGTTTGTGTGTATGTGTTTGTGTGGTGTGTGTGTGATCTCCACTTGTACTGTCTATGTTTTATATGTTATGTCGTACAGCATGTAAAGGTAACCATTGTATTTTGTACTTAATTTACATAATGTGAAGGAAAAAGCAACAAGACTTTAAATATATTAATTCAATAAATCTGTTATGAATTTTTTTTGCTTTTATTATCAAATCAAAACTATGGAAAAAACTGAAGGTGTCTATTTACTTTTGTCAATCCGCTGGGTCCCTGCACCTAAAAGGATTTGTCAGATAATTTCATTCTGCCAGTAAAGCATAGAATTTGTTTGGAAATGGCAGTTTTATGTTGCATATGTACGGAAAATTATTTACTGATCTATATATATATATATATATATATATATATATATATATATATACATGTCTCGTTACAGAACAGCAAAGAAATAAATAAAAATATTATTATTATCATCATAAAGAATATGAATACTATTAAGAATATTATTATTAAGGATAATTATGAGATGTCGGGAAGTCAGCAGGGAATTAATTTCCTTTCGAGTCTGGTAATTTCAATGGTGTCAACTTCTCCAATTCTCGCCTCTTCTTCTTAATGGAATCATTTCTTCAAATTAAAATATATTTTTTATGAATATATTTTTTTTCATAAGAGAAAATCAAAAGAGTTAATTTAATATTATTACTCTTTAATTTTTTCAAAAGTTTTTATATATTCACCTACTCTATAGATGTTACGTGTACAAAACTACGAGCCACATTATTACTCTAGCCGTGTTATAATGGTTGAAACACTGATGCGTGTACAATTAAGAAGCATAAACAATTCCTAATTCGTAACATTCCGTTTTACTTTCGATATTTTATTCATTTTAGTAACTAATGAACTTTCAAAGACAAAACTTCAGTTATTACCAATTAGTAATTTTGTGATGCTTTTTAGTTTTTTTTTTTTTGGTTTCTGGACAAATTTTTTCTTTTCGAAATACTATGGATTATTTTTAAATTAAGAATACTGAAGTGACATAATATGTGATACATGAGATTATATATTTACTTTGTAATATAGGATTATACGTAACCTTTCTTTTTTATAATAGAAGAGTAACTAAAATATTTGTATATTTTGCATATACACTTTGTCAGATTACTTTCGTGAAATACGCAAGAATAGTCAGATACATTGCCTTTCCTTAACAAATAAGGTAGTTGGATAACATGTCAGTAAATCTTAGTTACTAGCCAATGCACTACTGCTGTAATGATACCAATAGTTAAATTATTCACGTGAAATATGTGAGGGTAGTCAGATATACTGTTTTTCATTACAAGTCAAATGCACTAGGCAGATATTGCTAAAATGTTGAGTGATTTTGTTCAGTTGACTAGTTTCATAACCCCATTTAACTAATAAATTGACCAGTTCAGCGGAAAAAGAATTAGGGATTATTTTAGTATGAGTAAAGGTAGTGAATCGACTAATGATTTTGTGACATTCTTCTGTAAACTTGGGTATATGACTGGGAGCATAGTACAGTAATTTAATTAATCTTTATAGAGCGACTAGGTATTCGATTCTAAAAATTTTCTCTGTACGGAAGAGATCATGCATGCGTGTTGTTTTAAAGGAAAAGTACTCGTATGTTGAAATAATTCGACATAATAAGTACAACGCTGTTTACAAGAACTTTTGTATTGAGCGCATGCCCGTATTCCATACGAAAAAACTTGAATACAACGCGCATTTTGTGTTGTAGTACGTTCACACACTTTCACCCGAGAACAACACATCCATTTCTAGATGGAGTTGAAATGAGCGAAACAAGAAATGAAATTATATTTTAAAAAATATCCATATTGTCGCGTAATACAGACGAAAATGTGAAAAATGTTGCTATAATAATAATAATCAGTCAGAACAGCGAGAAACACGCACAGCGCTCAGGCCAACTAATATGGCCAGTTGCTTTCTCCCATTTTATTATTACCAGCACCATCGGAAATCGAACCCCCGACCTCAGTATTTACGCTTCGTTTACGGAGAAACGGTTTACTCACTGAGTTAAGAGCTGGCAAGATTTTGGTATGAGTCATATTGATTTTAAAGCGTAAATCATTTCAAATATTCGTCTACTCTTCCACAAACGTCGTAAATACTTTATACATCTGTACTGAAAAGGGACTTAAAAATTGGGCATTATTGATAGTTAATAGAATAAAAAATAAAATATCATAGAGAAGCGCCTTAATAATATGAAGCTATTAAATCACCCGTACGGAATTCGATGGATGGACGCAATCCATCTATATTTATTATTGATTTAATATAAATGCATTGGGTTTTCTACCCCAATCTCTGTATATTCGTGTTCAATAGATTTAATGTTTTATAACATTAAGATTTAATGTTTTATAACATTAAGATTTAATGTTTTATAACATTAAACTTATATACGATGTTTGCATATAAATCGAAATCTGGAATAATAATTATGATTCATATACAGGATATATGCGAGCGTATATCACGTTATTATTATAAAGAATTGTTGAAATGTATGAAAATGTAAAAAAAAATTCAGTTTTAATACTTTTAACCTTTCTCCTTCCTTTAAAATCTGTCATTACTGCACAGTAACTGCAGAGCGAGGAAAATATTGCCAGCAGGTACAGCGGTATCTTTGATAATATCTTAATTGAAGAAAGAGAGAGAGAGAGGGAGAGAGAGAGAGAGAGAGAGAGAGAGAGAGAGAGAGAGAGAGAGAGAGAAGAGTAATATACAAAAACTTTCATTATTGTATTTAAGGATTAAAATCAACTATAATTAAAAGAATATAAAACTCGGAGTAAAATTATTGCGTTCAGATGGTCTGAAAGAATTGAGAAACTTTGGTGCACCCAAACTGAAGTACAATTTTAAGCATTACAGCTATCTAATTAAACTTTATCAAATTTTTGTTCAACTGTATAAACTTTTGTTTCATTAATCTGCTTACAAGATGTAGCAAAAAAGAAAAAGGACAACAACTTTTGGGAAAATTCTTGATAAAAAGGTTTCTATCGAATTTTACTTGATTCTCTCTCTCTCTCTCTCTCTCTCTCTCTCTCTCTATATATATATATATATATATATATACTATACACCTTTCTCCAAAACCTTGCTAAAAAATTACAGTTGCATATGTACAAGTACTGCATGAATGTCTTTTTCTGATCAAAAGGCGATCGAAATGACATTTTCTGAACTGAAGCGCGATCATAAACCAAATACAAATAGTCAAAAGCAAATAGTCTGCAAAAGATAAAATATGAATAGAATACCATTTCTACTTGCAACAGTTTAATTAACACCATTTTACATGCGATAGTGCGGACAGCGTTAAATGGGAGCTAGAACCCTTACTGTGTATCGTATGTAATAACTGCTTGAATTGCGATCATTATAATCTTAGTAACGTTTAGTGCAGCAATAATGTGATCTCAGTTTAATGAGATGCAGGAGAATTTTCAGCCAACTGTAATCTCCGTTATACAAAATTACTTAAGAATGGAATAGCTTCGCGAAGAATGCGTATAGGTTAGAAAACCTTAATTATCTATCGGTTCCTCTATACACTGTAAAATTTAATCGGTCCATACAGACCACTGATATTAAAAATTTAACCTTTCTATTTGAATTGATTATGGAACGATTTCGTGGTAAAATGAATTATCCATCTTTCTTTTCTGGACCTATTTTGAACCATTTATATTTTTAATGTCTATATAATTTGTTCAAAATTGATGCAGAAAGGAAAGATGCTACAACGGCTTCTATAATGGACCATTCGTTTCACCGAAAAATGGTTCCATAATATAATCGATTCAGCAAATGGAATAATTAAATTTTTAACACCAGTGGTTTGTATGTATCAGTTAAAATATACAGTGCAGGAAATAGGTTCGATATACACGAGAGGACAAGAACATCTTACAAAGCCGAATGGAGAAGGTGCAGACAAGAGAAAGAAAATATCAGAAACTTCAAAGTGTGTAACACGAATTAGGCTAAATAATTTTTTTATGCAGAAAGGTGGAGCCAAGGGCAAACGCCATCAAAAATGCTTCTTTCATAGAAGGAAAAGAAGACAGCCGAAATCAAGGTCCAGAGTTTTCGAGATACCTGGACAATCTGCGTTTGAAAAATTGGAGGTCACAGACAAGGGGAAAGATGGATTGAGGAAGGTTGTTCCAGAGTTGACCGGTTGAGTAAATGAAAGATTGAAAATACCGATTAACCCTCGCGATAGAGAGTGCGACAGAAAAGAATGAGAATATGTCAAAAGTCAGGTACTACAGTCCCTCCTTAAAGGAAGAGGCATGCAGTTATAGAGTTCAGAAGAGCAGTGTCCGTTATAATAGCGATAGTAAAGAGAGAATGAAGCAGAACTGCGACAAAGAGAGAGGGATTGAAGAGAGTCAGTAAGAGGCGGGGAATTGATGAGAAGAAAAGCCTTTGATTCCACCCGATCAAGTAGAGCTATGTGGGTTGAGCCACCCAACACATGAGAAGCGTACTCCATATAGGTGCGGACAAAACGTACAGAGAAAGCAACTGAGTGGAGCCGGTACAGCACACCTAACTCCTTAGAAGCTGTGATCTTTCCAGAAAAAATCACGAGAAAAGGAAACACCAACACTGCTAAGAGAAGTGGAAGGATTAAATCGTGTATTGTTGAAGATAAGGGGATAGTTGTGTGGAAGAGTTTGACGAGATGACAGATGAAGGAACTGGGTTTTGAGGCATTGAAAGCCACAAGGTTTTCTTTGCCTCAATAGATTAGTAAAAAAAGATCAGAGGTCGGTGCGCCATAGCTGTCTCTCACAAAATATGGAGTGACTGTTGAGAGGGACGCTATGTGAAGCGGTGGAGAAGTAAAGGGTGGAACCTTCGGAGTGGATAGGACAGGAAGTGCAACTTTACAGATCATTGACAAATAAATGGAAGAGTGTGGGTGACAGGACAGAGGCCTGAGGAACACCACTGTTAATAGCTTTAGGGGAAGAACAGTGGCCAACAACCGCAGCTATAGATCGGCCAGAAAGGGAATCAGAGTTGAAGGAACAAATAGAAGGATAGAAACCGAAATAAATTTGGAAAGTTTGGAAGTTAAGAAGTTAAGGATTTGTGCCAGACTCTATCAGAAGCTTTTGATATGTCTAGCGCAATATAATAGCAAAGGATAAGTTGAAGATAAATTAACAAATTTTTGAGAGGCAAGAAATAAAAGCAAGTGGACAATAGTTGGGGGTTTGAGAGTGGTCACTCTTCGTTGGGACAGGCTGAATGAAAGCGAACAGTGTGAGAAATAAGCTAGAAATGAAATAAATAGATATTTTCCGTCCTTTATCTATCCGCGGTGTCAGGGGGGACCAAAATATTACAAATCTGTAAAACTGGAAATCTTACCAAAAAAAGAAAAAAAAAACCTAACAATGCATGAAGAGAGAATATTAATTTTCTTTCTCGTGTTCTGATAAATGAATCCAGACACTGCAGTTTTATCATTTTCTCATACAGTATATCTAAAAATGAAAATACCCATATATTATTATATATATATATATATATATACACATACCGTATATGCTGGCGTATAAGACGACATTTAAAGCTTAAAAAAACTAGGGGTCGTCTTATACACTAGGTATAAAATGTGAACCTTAAATCCAGTGGTGTACGGTAAGTTGTTAACATGGGTGATGGTTGATGGAGTGTGTACGGTAGGCTAACCCCCGCCTCGGTAACTCCTACCACAAATATTTCCTACTGAAACTCAACTTAATTCACATTGTTATAATAAAATAATAAAAGTGCAGTGTAATGAAAGTTGTCTAACCTTAAATAATATGTGGTACGCTTACAGTAGCTAATCGTGTTATCGTTAAGTGTAGATTGTGGTAGTTAATTGACAATATCTTGCCATAAAAAGAAAGGAATTGGCCTTGTATCAAATAATCAAAGCTATATCATAATACACTTCGCACTGACACTAAATAAGTATATATTTTTGTAGTTTCCATTAGTTTAGGTAGACTGTGTTGCTTACCAGCACTGCTCCGCTGGTCAGTGAACTAGAGGTAGACCTAGTGAACGAAAGGACTATTGGAGCAGTAATTCCTCACTGGCTCATTTGGTTCCCCGAATGAAGTGCACGATTAGGGGGGGGGGGTCGTCTTATATGGCGAGTATAGCCCAAAACCTACATTTTAACTTGAAAATTTGGGGGTCGTCTTATACGCTCAGTCGCCTTGTACGCCGCGATATATATATATATATATATATATATATATATATATATATATATATTATATATATATATCAGGCATTGGGCAATTACAATGAAAATGTAATTGATTACAATTACAATTACTTTGCATGTGTTCAATTACAATTGCAATTACAATTACAGTTGGCAAAGGATGGTAATTGATTGCAGTTACAATTACTTTGGCAAATAATTGATTTCAATTACAGTTAGAGTCCAGAGCAACACCTAATGTAAATAAAAGGAAAAGAAAGAAGTGTACCACAGTTTAAGCATTTTATTTCCGTATACATAGTGTAAATGTTCATGCAAGTTCATGCAAGTATTGATAACATAGCTGGAAGTGACCTTGTTCTGACCCTGCACATAATCAGTGGCGTCCACAAAAGGACATAGGATCTCACACAGATCCTCCAGGATATTACGTTCATAAGCAGTTAACTTTGCTGTATCGAGCTGGTCCAGCTTCTCAGATGAGAAGAGGGCCTGCTTTTTCGCTGTAATTGTATCAATTATATTGTCACTTTGAATGTAATTCATTACAATTACTCAGCAATTGCTTGAAAAGTTGTAATTAATTACAATCAATTAAAATTACAAATTACAATTACCCCATGCCTGATATATATATATAATATATATATATATATGATGAATAAAACCACGAAGGAAAGGAAACACAAAAAGGTGCTCAAGCGCTTTCGTCTAATGACATCCTCAGGAACACTGAAGTACATAAAAGGTTACGGCCTATATATAGGTTACAGAAAGAAAAAAAATAAATAAATAACATACATACACACAAACATATATATATATATATATATATACATACATATCTACACATACATATATACATATATATATATATGCAATAAACGGAGAAGTAAAAATAAAAATTAAAAATTAAAGATTAGAGGATTAACAAAGAGGCATACAGATTTGTAAGGAAAAATATCGATTTTTAGCACAAGATCAAATGAATTAAAAATACAAATTTATACTGGAAATCTACCCGGGTTTTAACACTTTGCCTTTTAGAGTCAAGTTTCGATATATATAAAAATAAAATAAAGATTAAAAGTTAATAAAGTAGCGTACAAGTTTACCAAAGATTTAGCGTCCTACCCTTTTTATCTAAATTTGTTTTGAAGGAATTCAAAACAACAGGATCGAGTTGAAAAAGACCTTTGCTTATGTTGAAGTTATTTGAAAGTTGGATAATGGCAGACTCAAGAATATTTCTATTGACAATGTAGATTTCCAGTATAAATTTGTATTTTTAATTCATTCGATCTTGTGCTAAAAATCGATATTTTTCCTTACAAGTCTGTATGCCTCTTTGTTAATCCTCTAATCTTTAATTTTTTATTTTTATTTTTACTTCTCCGTTTATTGCATATATATATATGTATATATGTATGTGTGTAGATATGTATGTATGTATATATATATATATATATATATATATGTTTGTGTGTATGTATGTTATTTATTTATTTTTTTTTCTTTCTGTAACCTATATATAGACCGTAACCTTTTATGTACTTCAGTGTTCCTGAGGATGTCATTAGACGAAAGCGCTTGAGCACCTTTTTGTGTTTCCTTTCCTTCGTGGTTTTATTCATCATAAATATTTTTCACGTGTTACTTTCGTGAAATAATTTTCATATATATATATATATATATATATATATATATATATATATATATATATACACACACACTGTATGTTTTATGTGAAGTAAATGGGATTTTATAAGATCACCCTCAACGCTATGCATGTGGAAGTTTGACTTTCTGAAAGTATAATTTATGTAAGTCGATTTTTGTTTGTTCAGATTTTCTGAAAATTATGTAAACTGTAATTTCAGCCATATTTCCGGAAGCTCGGAGACTTTCTAGCCTGGCCTAACTTAACCTAACCCAGCCTAATCAACCAAACCTAACCTAACTTGATTTGACCTAACCAAATCTAACCGCAACCGAACACTAACTTAATCATACCGACCTAACTTAATCCAACCTAACAAGACGTAACCTACCCTAATCGAGTTGACATTAAGCAAATAGAATTAGTTTCGACTTAATGCAAGTATATAAGTTATTATGCAGGTAGACTTTGTGCAGGTTCAATTCAGGTTGAATGTTAAGAATGTCTTTACAGAAGTTGATTGTGGGAATAATATTTTATAAACCTCGAATTTATTCTGCTTCTTCCATATATATATATATATATTATGAAAATTATTTCACGAGGGTAACACGTGAAAAATATTTATGATGAATAAAACCACGAAGGAAAGGAAACACAAAATGGTGCTCAAGCGCTTTCGTCTAATGACATCCTCAGGAACACTGAAGTATATAAAAAGGTTAAGCCTATATATAGGTTACAGAAAGAAAAAAAGAAAAAATAAATAACATACATACACACAAACACACATATATATATATACATACATATCTATATATACAAATACATACATACATACATACATACATATATATACAATAAACAGAGAAGTAAAAATAATAAAAAATTAAAATTAAAACCTTAAAGGATTACCAATGAGGCGTACAGATTGTAAGGAAAAATATCGATTTTTAGCACAAGATCAAATGGATTATAAAAATACAAATTTATACTGGAACTCTGCCGGGTTTTAGCACAATGCTGCCTATGGTCAGGTTTCGATATATATAAAAAAAAAAAAATAAAAATAAAATGCAAATTAAAAGTTAATCGATTTTTAGCACAAGATCAAATGGATTATAAAAATACAAATTTATACTAGAACTCTGTCCGGGTTTTAACATATTGCTGCCTATGGTCAGGTTTCGATATATATAAAAAAATAAAATGCAAATTAAAAGTTAATAAAGTAGAAGACAAGTTTACCAAAGATTTAATGTTTTACACTTCTTATCTAAATCTGCTTTAAAGGAATTCAACATAACAGGATCGAGTTGAAAAAGACCTTTGCTTATGTTGAAGTTATTTGAAAGTTGGATAATGGCAGACTCAAGAATATTTCTATTAACAATGTTGCTTGAATGGAATAAAACTGAAGCATTATTCCAATCAATACAGTGGGCTAACTCTGACAAATGGACAAAAAGGGCACTGGACAACTGTCCTGTTCTAACGGAATATTGATGCTGTTTTATACGTGTGTGCAAATCCTTTCCCGTCTGACCTATGTAAAAGGAATCACATTGTTTACAACCAATTTTATAGATAATGCCTGAATTATTGGTAGGGCTATTTTTTACTATGATATTTTTCACAATATTGTTATATGAAATACTACATTAATATCCAAAAGTTTAAGTACATTAGCAATGCCTAAAAAGCCCGGGAAAAATGGAAGTACTAAAATATTTTTTGACAAAGTACGAGTGTTAATATTGACACGATAGAAAGTTCGTTTTGCCACGAACTTTCTATCGTGTCAATATTAACACTCGTACTTTGTCAAAAAATATTTTAGTACTTCCATTTTTCCCAGGCTTTTTAGGCATTGCTAATGTACTTAAACTTTTGGATATTAATGTAGTATTTTCATATAACAATATTGTGAAAAATATCATAGTAAAAAATAGCCCTACCAATAATTCAGGCATTATCTATAAAATTGGTTGTAAACAATGTGATTCCTTTTACATAGGTCAGACGGGAAAGGATTTGCACACACGTATAAAACAGCATCAATATTCCGTTAGAACAGGACAGTTGTCCAGTGCCCTTTTTGTCCATTTGTCAGAGTTAGCCCACTGTATTGATTGGAATAATGCTTCAGTTTTATTCCATTCAAGCAACATTGTTAATAGAAATATTCTTGAGTCTGCCATTATCCAACTTTCAAATAACTTCAACATAAGCAAAGGTCTTTTTCAACTCGATCCTGTTATGTTGAATTCCTTTAAAGCAGATTTAGATAAGAAGTGTAAAACATTAAATCTTTGGTAAACTTGTCTTCTACTTTATTAACTTTTAATTTGCATTTTATTTTTTTATATATCGAAACCTGACCATAGGCAGCAATATGTTAAAACCCGGACAGAGTTCTAGTATAAATTTGTATTTTTATAATCCATTTGATCTTGTGCTAAAAATCGATTAACTTTTAATTTGCATTTTATTTATTATTTTTTTTTTTATATATATCGAAACCTGACCATAGGCAGCATTGTGCTAAAACCCGGCAGAGTTCCAGTATAAATTTGTATTTTTATAATCCATTTGATCTTGTGCTAAAATCGATATTTTTCCTTACAATCTGTACGCCTCATTGGTAATCCTTTAAGGTTTTAATTTTTAATTTTTATTATTTTTACTTCTCTGTTTATTGTATATATATGTATGTATGTATGTATGTATGTATTTGTATATATAGATATGTATGTATATATATATATATATATGTGTGTGTTTGTGTGTATGTATGTTATTTATTTTTTCTTTTTTTCTTTCTGTAACCTATATATAGGCTTAACCTTTTTATATACTTCAGTGTTCCTGAGGATGTCATTAGACGAAAGCGCTTGAGCACCATTTTGTGTTTCCTTTCCTTCGTGGTTTTATTCATCATATATTATATATATATATATATATATATATATATATATATATATGTGTGTGTGTGTGTGTGTGTGTGTGTGTGTGTGCGTGTGCGTGCGTGCGTGTGGCAAAAGTTTCTAATATTTTCTGGCGAATTTATGACTGTCATTGATTACCTTTGACTGAAACAGTCTTCATTGGCAACTGCAACCCAATTGTTTAAAAAATTTGGGAATACTGTATCTGTTGAATGACTGTTTCTAATATGCTTTTGTGAAGTCAGTTTGGTTTATCCGAATAATCACTCATGAGATATATGGTTATAACCTTTACGCACTGAAAAAAAAACAAGAAAATATTTTTGTTGAAAATTACTGGAAATAATATTTTATGCGCTTTTTCCTCATTCAATAAAAGGTTATGAGATAATAAATCACATCACATTGTTCATAGGTTGCGACCAAGTGGTATGTCCCACCCAATGTCATTCCCATTTTATTCGGTGCTTAAGGGGAAAAATCTGCGAATATGAATCTCAAAAGAAACAATTCTAAAATCAGTCTGTTCCCATTTTATGTCATTCTCATTCTCGTTCACGGCTTTCCCACTTTGGTCGAGATTAGGTTAGGTTAGACTAATGTTAGGTTAGATCAGGTTAAATTCAGTTAGGTTAGAGAATATTAGCTATTCTCATTTCGCGCCTTTACTGCGAATGCGAATGGGAGACATTCTTTCTCACATCAAGAAACTCTTTTCTCAAATTGCGCATTCTCATTGGTGGACTGCGAATGGGAATGGGAATGACAGTGAGTGGGAATTAATCATCAAATTATGTACAGTATATTCTTTAATATTCTGGTACTCGTATCCAGAAATTTACAGTTAAATGAAGTAATGTGTTTTCTGGGTTCTTCAAAATCTCGTG
The DNA here is from genome assembly GCA_023014485.1 of Bathynomus jamesi. Lineage (NCBI taxonomy): Eukaryota > Metazoa > Arthropoda > Malacostraca > Isopoda > Cirolanidae > Bathynomus > Bathynomus jamesi. Next base: position 349,002 of record JAJOZX010004284.1, read on the forward strand.
GGAAATATGGCAACGGTCAGCACTATAGGGTGTACACAAAGTCCTTTCCCGATTACAAACTTTAATTACATGATATCCAAAGAAGGTACAGTAATGCTTTGTTTTGCATGTTGTTGCATAATACATCAAATTTCTTTTTTCCTATTTGCAGATCCTGTTGTGTCTGAATGGGAGCCATTGGTAATTGACCGAAACAAAATGGCAACTCCAAAGGAGAAAGCAAAATGTGTTTGGTTTGCGGAGCCAATGTCAGTGATTACCTGGACATGCTCGAGTTCTTTGTAACTCCCCCAGTTGGAAAACCTTCAACCATCCATCATTTTACGGCACACTGGGGTTTGTTAGTGCGTGAGTTCTTGAACACCACTTTTACCGGAAGATGGATTGAGCGCGACGAGCCGGTGCCATAGCCTCCACGATCCCCCGATATCACCCTTATGGACTTCTTCCTGTGTGGATATGTAAAGGATTATGTGTACCATACTCCTGTTGCTGACACTGACACTCTTCGTGCAAGGATTTGCGATGCCATCACCAGTGTCACGAGAGATATGCTAGCGAACGTAAGGCGCGAACTCGAATTTCGCTTGGATGTGCTACGTGTAACTAACGGCGCACGTGTTGAGACTTAATGAGAAACATAATAAACTTGATTTATTATGCAACAACATGCAAAACAAAGCATTACTGTGTCTTCTTTGGATTTCATGTTATTTAAGTTTATAATCGGGAAAGGATTTTGTGTACACCCTCTATCTCTCATACTCTTTAATGCGTATTTAATTGTTTGATTACATCAGAGTATGTAGGATTTGCATAAGCGATACCTGAATAAGTAATTTGGCTTATACTAATGACATAATGTTCTTAAGCTCTTCAGATAAGGTGTTTTCATAAAATGATATTAATATCAGCCTTAATAACCCCAAATCTATTGTAAGATCAGGTATTGAGTTTACATATTCTTACTAATAAATAACTAAGCAATAAAGTAGTCCTTTCTAGAGGTAATATGGTAGTTAGAAATTTTAACCATTGTACAAATAGTATTAAAGAACTTCTTAAAGGTTTCTATACTGATATACATTGCTGACATCTACGGGTATACTATTAGAAAAGTTTAGAAAAACTCTAAATCTGTAATTGTTTAGACAGGGTACTTCACAGTTTGTTTGCATCGTTCATGTCGTATTTCCAGTGAACATACTGTAGCTTCCAAGCTGTAGATATGACTAGTATTAAATTTATACAGCTTCTGCAACCATGATATCTCGCTTGCTGTGAGGATTTGTGAAAACTAAGAACTATATAATAATTGTTGAAACTAAACCCTTCCATAATTTTAGTATATAATATTCCCTTTTCTGTTCTGTAAGTTGTTCAATATGCTTCTCATTATTTTTCTTCTTGTGGAAATTTATGTTCGAAGTTTATTTTAAATTCAAAGCCTACTTTCATTATTATTTATAAAGTTGCTATACCAGTATGAGTTTTTGTTTCATAAATACTTTGTTGTAGTTCTTTTTGTTACTGTCATAACTAAAATGCTGGACTCTATCACCAATATGTTTCTTATTCTATTCAGACAAAAAAATTAAATTTCAGAAGTCACGTACAACATATTAAATCCAAAATATCAAGATTTCTCTTCATATTATTTAAACTAAAAAAGACCGTTCCTCAAAACGCCTCCTTACCCAATATTATTCCCTCATCCAGCTACATTTATTATATTGCATTATAATAACATTATAACATCGGGTAGATCAAAGAAATATATAAAATATTGTTTGGAAGTAATACACAAAAAATATCCGCGAACTCTTTCGAATAATGACAACAGAAAGTCACACTTTCCCAATGTTCAAAGAGCTAAATATTTTAAAATTAAATGACTCATACAAATTCAATGTGTTGCTGTCAGTTTGTTCAAAATTATCAATAAAAATCAACATACATCACCCATTCAAAGAGTAATCCCCTCCCCCCATATCAAATACACCATCGTTATAACACCAGACTGCGCAGGGATTTTATACACAAACCTAACTATACAATGGAAACTGCAGGAAATGCACTCTCTTTTGCTCCTAAAATTCTTGCCGTTGACGTAATAGATGAGATAGGAAAGCGTATCCAGACCTAAATTTGCGCTGGTTTGGATCATCCGACTTCTTTTTCTAAATAATGATAATTTTTCTTATTTATAAGCTGAGAGGTACCTGGTGTATAAGTACTTCAGTTTGGTGTTTGGAATGACTCATGGTCATTACTGTAACGCGTAATTCCGGCATAACAATTCCATAATTTTTGTTAATAACTCTGACATACCTTACGCGTAACTTTATTTAACATATAACTTTCCCCGTAACGTTCCCGTAATATTTTTGGCACTAATTTTCATATAACTTTTGCATGAGTAATTTTCTCGTAACACGAAATGTATATGAAGTAAAGAATATTTTCGAAGATAAACTAAAACACAAATTAGATAAATTAGAAATTTTATTATTGCACACGACATAAACAATACGTAAAAATAAATAACTATAGTAATTAAACAAAAAGTATAATTAACATATAGATACGTATAATCCTAAAGAACACACACCACACACACACACACACACACACACACACACACACACATATATATATATATATATATATTATATATATATATATATATATATATATATACAGGGGTCCCAAAAAAATGTATACACACTTTAAATACTTATAAAGGCAGTGTTTATTAAAATACATTTCATTTTCAAAATGTAATAGAATCTACAGACATTATTTAATTGTTTTGTCAACGCCTGTTTTCAAACTGACGTCCGTTCTGGTCCAGGCACTGCTGATAACGCGAAGCAATGGAATCGCAAACATCACGAAACATTTCGTTTGGTATTTGTGTGCATTCTCGTTCAATGGCTGCTCTCAATTCAGCGACTGTTGCAGGTTTTATAGCGTAGACTTTGTCTTTTAAGTATCCCCATAAAAAAAAGTCTAGTGGTGTGAGGTCTGGTGAACGCGGAGGGTATTCTACGAAACCCCTTCGTCCAATCCACATCCACATCGTGCCAAGTACCACTCGCAATACTCCACTCTTCGGTCCGGATCATCATCTTCATTAATAGCATGGACTAATCTTGGAATGTAACTTTTCCATTGACAGCGCTTCAAAATGCGTTGGACAGACGATTCTGAAATTCCTACCTCACGACTCGCTTGCCGCACAGATTTTCTTGGACTTTGGTGATACGTTTCCAGTACTCTTTCTTGCTTTGTGGGGCTTGTCGATGTCCGTGGTCTTCCGGAACGCTTCTTGTGGACATTCTGAACAGTTCCATCGGCTTCAAACTTATCTCTAATTCGAGTGATGGTAAGTCGCGTTGGTGGATCTGTTTGAAACTCCCTCCTAAACTGTCTTTGCACTTCAACTGCGTTTTCACACTTCCAGTAGCATTTTAGAATGAATTTCCTTTGTTCAAAGCTTAGTCTGACTGCCATTATTAATTCTAATGGGTTTAACTTGGAAAGAAAGAAACATCAATTGAGCTATCAGCTGTTAAAGTTTGTATACATTTTTTTGGGACGCCCTGTATATATATATATATATATATATTTTTTTTTTATTCAAAATAAAGTTATAGATTCTTCTTTTATGAAAAGTATTATACCATGTAATGAATATTCAACCATACTTTTCATACGTTCATTTAAAAGTTTTCATTATTTTTTTTTCCTAACGCCAGCCAGGCACCTAAAAATTAACACATGCTTCTAATGGCGGTGGAGCCTTTTAAAAGACGAAACTTTTGACCGACGAACCGAATTCTCGAATCGTCGACTGTTCTCGAATAAAAAAAATTCTCGACAAAAATATGTGGACCGCATTTACAAAGACAACGAAACATAAAATGATCTAGGGCACCTTCTAATCTAACCTAACTTTATCTAATCCAACCCAACTTAACCTAACTTAACCTAACTTAACCTAGTGTAACCTAATCCAACCCAACTTAACCTAACTTAACCTAGTGTAACCTAATCCAACCCAACTTAACCTAACTTAACCTAGTGTAACCTAATCCAACTCAACTTAACCTGACCTAATTTAACCTAAACTAACCTAGTGTAACCTAATCCAACCCAACTTAACCTAAAGATACTGAACCTACATTTACAAAGACTACTATCAGAAATTTTGAAGAGGGAACAAACTTTTATTTAATTGCAAGGCGTAAACATTAAGAAGTGTTCGCATTACTTTATTTTAATTAGAATCTTACTTTTATAATACAGGGTGTCCCAGAATTAACTATCTATTTCAATGAAATCGGACAAATTTTTTAAAAACACACTTTTATTTATGTTTATCATGTTTAATATGTGTTAAAAATGTATAAATTTCTAAATTTTTTTCATAATTTTATTTTCAGAATTTTTTCATTATCTGGTCCAATGAAAGACCGTCTGAAGTCATAAAATGGCAAAGAGACTCTCCAAAAGTTAACGTGTGGCTTGGAATGACCAAATCCAAAATTTATGGCCCATTCTTCTTTGCGGAAGCAACTGTAACAGGTACCGTCTACCTTGATATGCTTCAGCAGTTTCTCGAACCACAGCTTCTTGATGATGGCATTCTTGATAATGTGTTTCAACAAGATGGAGCACCATGTCATTATGCTCTAATTGTTCGAGAATACCTCAACAGACGCCTTCCGAATCGGTGGATTGGACGTGGAGGACCTCGACCTTGGCCTCCGCGTTCTCCGGATTTGACACCCCTGGATTTCTTTGCATGGGGTTTCATAAAAACAAAGGTTTATCGGCAAAAGATCAATAGTTTAGCTGAACTTAAAGAACGCATCCAGTTGGCAGTGCGGGAGATAACACCTGAAATGCTTCAAAATGTGTTTCGCAGCGCTGAGGATAGATTTGAAATTTGCAGAGATACAGACGGTGCACATGTTGAAACTTCTCAATAAAGGTTTGACTTATGATTTATAAATCTATTTGTTTTTGTATCATAATTTAGTAATAAACACAAAATTATGTCAGTTTTTATTAAATTTGTCCGATTTCATTGAAATAGTTAATTCTGGGACACCCTGTATGTTATACGATGCATTTTTCAACTTAAGGAATTTTATAGGTTATATTTATCTAAGAAAATCCATATAGCTTTAATTATGTTAAAAACGTTACTTCTAAGTTGCACAATTAAGGGGAAGAAAAACAAAACAAATGCTGCGGAATCGTTACGGAACGAAATAGTAAGTAACAGAGTTACTTTTTTAACAGCAAAAGAGGTTTACAATTGTTAAAATGAAAAAGTGATGCTAATGTTTACTATTCATTTTAGGATTACATAAAATGGTACTCCTACACTTTCTATAAAATTTTCTGAAGATCTATTTCATTTTATATGGCCGATCCCTATATCTATTATTTTATCAGTACAGCACTAAATAATTATGCAGTATTAATTACAAAATATTTGTTTGAATTAACCATTAATTTTTATGTTGTAATTTCCAACTCCACTTTCCCCAAAACAAAAATTGTGGATTTTCTACATTAATTGCGAGTTTAGATGGATCTTTGTTTAATGTGAATCATTTGTACATTTGTACATCATATTTGAAGCTTTTTATAACCTTTTTTAAGCTTCGACTTTCGTTTTACCATAAACCCTTTTTAGGTATTTCCATGTTATGCTGATTTAGTCTCTTCTTCAACATTTTTGTGAATTTATGATTGTGTCGAGGTGCCTCCGTTTCCTTCGGGTTTTTATTTGTTCATTTTCCTTTCATTTTGTTTATTCTACTTTTCACTCGCGTTCTACATTCTACGGAATAGTATTCTGATATATTCCTTTAAATTTTTGCTTCTTCCCGTTTGTCCTTTTGGTATACATCTGAATGATATTGGTTTATATTTCGCTGTTATCAGGAGGCATGCTTTCGGTTTTTGCTATTCAAGTAAAAATTCTCAGTTGACACTTTCATTTATATTTCGAGATTTACAATTTATTTTGCATGAATTAATCCTTCAAACAGAATTTCATTTTCTTTTGAATACGTTCTATACTGTTCTACACAGTTTCATCGGTAAGGGTCTACTTCCAGTAGACTATGGTCGGAAATTTCTGTTTGGGTAAAATCAAAGTTTTCGTGATACTGATCTTATTGTAGGTTATCATTAAGTGTAATACACTTTTTGTTCTGCTATTTCTACAATAAAATCTTTACGCTCTTTCTCTCTCTCTCTCTGTTGTTTATCGTTTACATAAATGATATCGACGCTGGCATCGTCAGTAGGATCGCCAAATTCGCTGATGACACCAAGCTTGGGGGCCAATGTTGGGATGCCCGAGGCGATCGAACAACTGCGTGCGGACCTACGTAGGATAGGAGAGTGGTCCGAAAAATGAAAAATGGCAAATGCCGTTTAACTTGGGCAAATGCAAGGTGATGCACATTGGCTACGCCAATCCCAAGGCGGACTATTCCATGTTGGGGAGTAATATCGAGGCACTGATTTGGAAAAGGACTTGAGTGTGCTAATTAGCAGCGACCTTAAGTTTACCAAACAGTGCGTAGAGGTGGAAAAGAAAGCTCAGAAGTTGTTGGGTTATATGAGGAGGCAATTTCGATTTCGGAACAAGGAGATTGTGCTCTCTCTGTACAAGTCTCTGGTTCGGCCGCACCTGGAGTATGCTGTGCAGTTCTGGTCGGCCACCCTCAAGAAAGATATTGAGAGGCTGGAGCGAGTCCAGACGAGGGCCACAAAGTTAATCCCTTCCGTTAGGTTAGGCATATGGGCTACAATCGACGCTTACGGCGCCCTGAATTTGTTTTCGCTGGAAACTCGGAGGCTACGCAGTCAACTCATCGAGGTTTTCAAGTTCTTACGCGGGTTCAACAATGTCGATTTTAGAAGCATATTTAGCTTAAATGATAACCCAACTCGCAACAATGGTTGGAAGTTGGATTTGAGACGGTTTAGGACTAGTGTGTGTGGGAATTACTGTACGTATAAAATCTGTGACAGTGGAACAGGCTACCTTCAGAAGTTGTGAACAATTCTTCTGTGGATCTGTTCAAGAAAAGGTTAGACCGAATCTTGCACACTATTTGAGGGTGTATGAATTTTTCCCTGGCACCCGTTGCCATTGGTACCTCCTCAGTATGGGCCGCAAGGCCTTTTGAGGTACTACTTTTCCTTGTAACTCCTTGTAACTCTCTACCTTGAAATTTATCTGTTCACTTACTTCTGAACATTTTGAGTCGCAACATTTTCCATAAATTACTTTTTAGAGCCTTCTCTACTTCATTTTGTCACACTAACCATCATCTACGTAAGGTACGTTATAAGTACATTTGCATGTGATGAAAGTTTAAATCACGACACATTAGTATTTTTATTATTAGAGTTAACAGGAAATTTAGTGTATTGTTGCTGTGTTGCTTTTGGAGAGATGTAAACATAAAATGTAATTCTTTATTTTCAAGTATAATATACCTACAGCTGAAGTATAATATAATTACAGCTGAAGCCTTATATTATAAGGCTTTAGCTGTAATTTTCAATTTACTAATGATGTTCCTTTATACAGACAATTTCTACCCTTCTCCTCTCCAAGCTTATTTATTTCCTTCAGGTGTACCGTAATTGTTAATTTTTTAGATTATTAAATGATGATTTGAAGTATTAACTCATTTTTCGACAAAAGATATTGTCGAAAGACAACTTCGACAACTGTTTTAGCAGTTTTAAAATGGTGAGTAACATTAGTTAAAATTTAACCAGACGAAACTACAATATCAGTTATTGGTGCGCGGTGACAATATGAAATTGCTTCCGTTTCTGACATCATAAGTTTGGTTCGAATACATAATGCTCTAAGAGACGTATTTACACCCAGATGAACGTCACGTATCATTTAAATTACAGTTGTAATTTGGAACAAATAAACAACTTTAAATTTTAGAACTGCTACGCTTTTAATGAAGGTCATTAATACATTTTGTATCAGGATAAGGACGATGAAATAAATTTCTTATAATTTTATTACAAATCTTTACAACAGAATATTTTTGTATTTCATAACTATTGTCCGTAGCTGAATGGGTAACACCGTTTCCGTATAAGCGAAGTGAAGACACTGAGATCGGGGATTCGAATCCCGATGATGGTGCTAGTACGGGAGTTAGAGCAATGAGCCGCGTTAGGTGGCCTGAGCGCTGCGCCAGTGTCTGGCCCTCCTCATTCATTATTTTCATTATGCATTTCATAATAATATTTCCTAAAAGTAAATGTGAATAGTCCCATTAACATTTACAGGTTCTTCGTGAAAAAGTATTGTAGTATTGTAATATTTATTTTTATCAATAAAGAGATATGTCTATTTATCTATCTATGAAAAAGAAGATGTTTCTAACTGCCTTGAGGGTAAAAGATTCCACTAAATTTTAAATTTCTGTCGATAGTAAGTCGAAGATATTTATAGTTTTCAACACGCGATATTTCATTTCCGTTCAATGATAACTGAGTGTAGATGGAGTCTGTTCTTCACGAGAAAACAGGATATATTTAATATTATTTGCGTTCACTGATAATTAATTCGTTCAGTCAGAAGATATGATTAGTTTATTGACTCATTAATATCGTCCTAAAGTTCATCTAACGATGAAGTAGATTTATATATCGTTTTAATTTAAATATCGTTATCATTAGCGTAAGGTTATCATTACACAGCTCAACAAAAAATTTTTTTTGTTTCGTTGCCAAGGAAATTCGTACGAATTGAGGGTATTTTGGGGTTGCTGAATTCCAAAATGAAAGTAGTTTTTCCGATTTGGCTCTAGTTCTTGAGATAATGAATACCCTCAATTAATAGGAAACGTAACCATAACGCGTGCATATGGGAACCTACCGGAACATTCTAGATGGTGAGACACGCGAATATTCTTAGTGTTTACTCCGCGATCATTCTAGAATATTCCCCCTCCGTATATAAGTCATCGGCCACCCAACCAGTAAGTAGGCTCCGCCTGAACATTAAATTTTTTGCATTTTTACGTGTTTCAATTGGGTACCAATTATCTCATAAATTAGAGCCAATCTAGCAAAACCTATGTCATATTCGGAATCAGCACCACAAAGTTACCCCAAAATCACTCTAATATGATTGGCAATAAAATGAGTGTTGACCAGTGTTATCATTAATGCAACTCATTATTAACAAACATGTTTAAAAAGTAGCACCACTCTTTTAGATTAAAAGAGGAAGGCGAGGCAAATTCTGGCACTGACGCTGATTCTTGTTATATGAATCTTGAATATGTTACTATGCTAACTACTATAATATGCTAAATATACTAAATAGAGTATGTTAATTTTTTTAAGTTATCAGAAAAAAACCATTTCTGTTGTTTTGCAATTTTGCTCGGTTTTACCCTTTTATTGTGGTTTCAGACTGTTTTACGTGTCTTTATTACACATGTTTTGAACTACAGTAAACTCCTCAGTTCTGCAACGTTCAGTTTTAGTTCCGATGCGGTGACTGTTGTTGATACCAATGTTGCTGTTGATGAGTACTCTGTTACAGTTGATTTTGTAATGAGAATTTTATTTTGTTGCAAATTTTAAAGTGGTTTCTAATTTTTGTGTTTTTGAGTGTTAGCTAATGTGACTAATATAGAAAGTGATGCTAGAAATGATTCTGAGAATTTAGAAAGCAATGTTCCGAATATAATATATTTCAGGAAAGCTTTTGCTCTTCATTTTCTGGATCATTTTTAGTTACGCTTTTTATATCGGTGATTTGGAGACACGCAGTTCATACTAATTCTCTCACTCATACAGTTCCTTTAACACGAGGATATGCAAGGTCCATATATATATATATATATATATATATATATATATATATATATATAGTGCTTGCATAATACCGAAAATTTTCAATACCGGTATTTGGAGGCAATTATGCTAATCCCGGTATTGATACCGGTATTATGAAAAAAATAATTTATTTTGATTTATTATGGTGCCACCCTACCAACCCTCCCATAAGTCTGAGGGACTTGCAGTACTCACCATATTTACTATAAATTAATGACCCAACTCCAAATAGATGGCATTCTATTCGAAAAAGTTTATACAGTAATTACTAAATTGTAATAAAAATATATTTGAATTTTTTTTTAGCATATTATTATACAACTACTGGGGTAGATAGAAATTATTAGTATCTAAATATTTATTTCTTAGTTTGATTTTGAAAGTATGCTTTGAGGAAACAAAGAGCATCTAGGGATTGTTCAGATAGACTTGATCTCAGTTTCGTCAGAAATAGGCCTGCAGCAGAAAAGGCTCTTTCTGATTCTGCACTTGTAGGTTTAATTGAAAGCAGCGCCTTGTACAGCTTCTCTAAATTCTCACTTCTCTGTAAAGTAACTTCCAAGCTTTTAAATTCATTAGTAACATCAAAATCAATGGAATTTTTTTTAGATGGCACTTTTCCTAGTTTGTCCATTTCTTGCATTTATTCACTCAGTAATGAATCTGCTTCCACTTCAGTCTTATCGGAGGACTAAATTGCCTAAATTTTACAATAGCAATTTTTGTCAATACCGAAAACCTATAATATCGGTATCGGTATTATTTGTACTTCTTCAATACCGGTATTAATACCGGTATTTCAATACCGGTTTTAACCCCTAATATATATATATATATAATATATATATATATATATATATATATATATATATATATACTTACTGTATATACACTGAAAAAGAGACTGACAGCACATACTCACATAATAATACTTGCATTTATACTTTGTCCTAATGTAGACCACCTTTTAATCATATGAAGACACTCTCTTGGATAGTAATAATTACAATTGAAATCCTAGTTTCGTGCGCATTTTATAGTACTGTACCTATAAATCACCCGTTTATCGATTTTTTAATGTCTTTTGTCTTGACGCTAATTTCCTATCTTTTTTTAATATTCATGTATGATAATTGGCTTTTGCGACATTAACACGCCTGTTTTGCCGCGAAAGACTAATATCTTTCTTATAGAAGAGATTAAAACAAGTGAAATAATTCATGCTATTTCGTTGCATGACTTAGTTTTACCCGCTTTTTTTGCTTTTTTTCAGTATTTTGTCCATTTTTTTGATTCATACTTTTCACGTTCAGTTTCAGAACTACGGTCTTTTTGGTACGTTTACAGCTTCATTTCATTCTTAAACATCTCACGAATAAAGAATTTATGTTCGTGAATCCGTTCTCTCTCTTCATGATTAAAATAATTGTGATTTATAAATAAAATATTCGGGAAAAATCTGAGATACGAAACCGATTACAACGTATACGTGATACTTTCATTCGTCGGTATATATATAACGCATATGGAAACCTGTCTGAGAGCGAGTTAATCTGGAATCGAGTCTTTCTTAATCCCGACTTGGATTCTAATGCTTCTCTGCTGACCGTGGTAGAATATTAATAGTTATTGAAGTTTTATAGGTTTTCAACTTTAAAACCAGTCATTTGATGCTAAACTAAAATATCTGAACATGAGGCGCCATCTATTGCACTAAATGCCAGTCAAATTCCCACTCGGTAAACCTTCATTTACAATTCTTACGCGTTAATATACAACAACCTATTAGTAGATAATTATGACTTAACACTAAGTATGATATAATACGAATTTTCGATCTTACTTGGAAAGGATCAAACCTCCGTCATTTTTGCGGGTCATGGTTTTCTTCACTCATCCACGCTCGTGACTCAATGGAGGGGGAACAATAGTTTGTACACTCTTTCGTAGTCTTTTTAGATTCACATGAATCAGGGTTTATTGCAAAAATATAAAGGAATCCCCGAAAGATGACTGAAAATAATTAGGAAATATTGCGAATTGTAAATTTCTTTAAAAATTAGATATTTGCCAAATATTTTACGAATGAACTTCAGACGTCTAACCTGAGCATGAAAATCAAGATTGTGATATTTCATGAGAATATATATATATATATATATATAATATATATATATATATATATATATATAATATATATATATATATATGTACAGGGTGGGCCGTAAGTTTCCATACATAAGAAAATTTAAATTATGGTCTTCACGTGCGTCGGTATTTGGATCAGCAGTTTCCGGATGCTTGGATTGGTCGGCGTGGTCCTGTGGAGTGGCCTCCCAGATCCCCAGATCTCACCCCCCTTGATTTCTATCTTTGGGGGCACTTGAAGGCCATGGTGTATCAGGAAAAGATACGAGACATAAATCATCTAAAGGAACGTATCACCAACGCCATTACAAGCATAACGTCAACTGTGCTAATGCGTGTTCATCAACAGTGGGGAACACGTATTGAAATGTGTTTTCAAAAACAATGTGGCATATTATATAGAGCATATTATATAAATAAAAATGGTTGTCCATAAAAAAAATGTTTATTTTTCCTATGTATGGAAACTTACGGCCCACCCTGTATATATATATATATTATATATATAATATATATATATATATATATATATATATATATATATATATATATATATATATATACAGGGCGTCCCAAAAAAATGTATACACACTTTAACAGCTGATAGCTCAATTGATGTTTCTTTCTTTCCAAGTTAAACCCATTAGAATTAATAATGGCAGTCAGACTAAGCTTTGAACAAAGGAAATTCATTCTAAAATGCTACTGGAAGTGTGAAAACGCAGTTGAAGTGCAAAGACAGTTTAGGAGGGAGTTTCAAACAGATCCACCAACGCGACTTACCATCACTCGAATTAGAGATAAGTTTGAAGCCGATGGAACTGTTCAGAATGTCCACAAGAAGCGTTCCGGAAGACCACGGACATCGACAAGCCCCACAAAGCAAGAAGAGTACTGGAAACGTATCACCAAAGTCCAAGAAAATCTGTGCGGCAAGCGAGTCGTGAGGTAGGAATTTCAGAATCGTCTGTCCAACGCATTTTGAAGCGCTGTCAATGGAAAAGTTACATTCCAAGATTAGTCCATGCTATTAATGAAGATGATGATGATGATCCGGACCGAAGAGTGGAGTATTGCGAGTGGTACTTGGCACGATGTGGATGTGGATTGGACGAAGGGGTTTCGTAGAATACCCTCCGCGTTCACCAGACCTCACACCACTAGACTTTTTTTATGGGGATACTTAAAAGACAAAGTCTACGCTATAAAACCTGCAACAGTCGCTGAATTGAGAGCAGCCATTGAACGAGAATGCACACAAATACCAAACGAAATGTTTCGTGATGTTTGCGATTCCATTGCTTCGCGTTATCAGCAGTGCCTGGACCAGAACGGACGTCAGTTTGAAAACAGGCGTTGACAAAACAATTAAATAATGTCTGTAGATTCTATTACATTTTGAAAATGAAATGTATTTTAATAACACTGCCTTTATAATTATTTAAAGTGTGTATACATTTATTTGGGACGCCCTGTATATATATATATATATATATATATATATATATATATATATATACACAGTATATGCTATTTTTGTGAAAGGTTTTAGAATGTGTGAGTTATGTTCATATCTTTTTAATGTATAGATAAATATTTTCTACACACGTACAGAAAAATGGGCTCATTCACACTCAATGTCATTCCCATTCGTATTCGCGGTAAAAGCGCCTAATGGGAATGGCTAATACTTGCTAATCTAACTTAATTTAACCTAACCTAACCTAACATAACATTAGCCTAAACTAACGTAAACAAACCTAACATAACATAAGAACATTAGTCTAAACTAACCAAAATAAACCTAACCTAGCCTAACTGATCCTAACCTAACCTGGACCAAAGTGGAAAAGCAGTGGATGAGAATGAGAATGGCATGAATTGCAACTAAACCTGATCCACACACATGATTAACTTTTTGACAACGAACCCAAATGGTTGTTTGCATTAACCAAATACCATTTTTTTTTTTAAGTAAGTTAACTCCACCAACCATTTTGGATTGGTTATCAAACAGTTTGGTTATAGCAACGAAATATTTTTTTCTCCATCTAACCATTGTTCGTTTTTTATCTTATTTATCTTTGTTATTTATTGCTTCTGGTTTTTTAAAGTTAATGAAACGGAATTTTTAAAAGACTTTGACTATTGATTGGCAACGTTAATCGTTGTAGTCATCTATGTAATGATCCATGGTTGTATACAGCCATAGATGAATAGGCATTCTTTTAAATAAATATTAATTTTATTTAGGCCTCGGATATGACCGTTATTAAATCATTTCTGTTCTATTTTTTCAATTTTTTCTTCGTTTTCTTTCCGGTATTTTTATTAAATATTTTGAGAAAAGTAGAAAATATTGGGTAATTTGGTCCAACTTTGGAAGCCACTCGAGGTCATCCTCCATTTTCATCTTTTTCTTTTTTCGTTCAAGAATTGATTCGAAAATGACACTTTTAAAAATTGCTTCATATTCTGGACGATTTTTACTCTTTTAAAAATCTCCTTCATTTATAATTCATTTTACATTTTTGTGCGCTAATCCTAAACGTAATCCCCTCATTATAAGTAGGCTACGTCGTGGTCATGTCGCAACACGTCATCCCGTTGGATCAGCGAAGTTGTGACATAAAGTTTATTTAGTAACAGTTGTTTCGGTGACCGTTCGCCGCGTTTAGATGACATAGCGACTCGTGGTTCAAATCTCACGTAAAGATGTAGTTCCTCTCTGTCACACGACCTTTGCCGTTACGGAAGAAGTTAAACAACCTTAAACGTTAGTATAATACTTGTGAATATACACTTTTTGTACAGACGTACCAATGACGTGTATATATATATATATATATATATATATATATATATGTTACTATAATAATAATATATATATATATATTACTATAATAATAATAATAATAATAATAATAATAATAATAATACTTTATATATTGGTGATTCATACAGAAAAGTAGAAAACCATAAATTCGCATATCATTTATAGAGTTCATAAAAACATATTAAAAAGACGTTTTCAGTGATGAATTATCATTGAGGCTATTGAGGCTGAAGCCTCAGGCTCCCATGTTTGAGGCCCCCTCCCCCCAATCAACTGAGTTTCGATAATATAATTCGAGATTTCGCAAACTTTTTTGATTAAATATGACAGAGTACACAAACTGACAAATTCCCTGTTTTATTTTATGTTTTATAGGCCGTAAAGTAAAGTTTGTTTAATACGGTTTGGTTTTAGCAAATGGCAAAATACGCTGTGTATAAGGTTCTTTTAAGTTTGTTTCCCAATTAGCCTGAGCACCATACATATAATTCGTGTAAATGTACTATGTACTGTACAATGTACATGTACATGTATTGTTAATAAAAAGCTATAGAAAAGGCCCCCCATATTCTTCACTGCCCCGGGGCCCCAAGGTGTCTTAAACGCCTCTGAGAAGCATACGACTTACAAATACAGTTTAGCATCATGTACATACATGTAAATGCAATATATATATATATATATTAATGGTGGACCGGATATCCGCATCCGTATCCGCATCATTTTTAACATCCGCATCCGCACTTCTGACTGCGGATGTTATGCGGATATTACCTCTAATAAATTATGCAATTTACAACTAAATTAGCTTATAAAGTAGCTTATAAGGCCCAGTCATGCACATTTCATGTACAGTATTAATTATTAATGAACAAACAAATATATAAACCTCAAAATATAAATACCATTAAATCAACAAACACTGCCTGTGCCGCTGTGCGTACTCTACTGTGGCTGAAACTCTTGAGAAAGTTATTATTTTTATCATAATGAAAACATTAATATTAATTTTAATTCTTATGCATTGCCTGCCATAATAGTAATATCACGAAATTTGAAAAATTATGTCATATATTCATAATTCTATATTATATTGATAGATTAACTAAATATCCGCATATGTTGAAAAACTGACATCCGGTCCACCACTAATATATATATATATATATATATATATATATATATATATATATATATATATTATATATATATACACACACACACACGCACACGCACACACACACGAGGTCTGTTCAAAAAGTATCCGGATAGGGTGTTTAGTTTTAGAACAAGGTCACCCTTGGAGTTGTGACTATGCTAAACATGTCTCTGCATGTCGAGACAAGTTGACTGATAGGGTTGCACTTCATTGTGTAGCGTCAGTCCACTGTGGTGAGCCGATAAAGTTAAACGTGTTTTGTTTCGCTGCGATTTCTTCATGTAATTTGTTTTTCTAGCTGTAAAGGTGTTGTGCACCATGAATATGCTCCACAGGGACAAACAATCAACCAGGAATTTTACTCTGAAATTTTGAGACGTCTACGTGAAGCAGTTTGGAGGAAAGCCGCAGAAGTGGGGGTCTGGAGACTGGATGCTTCATCACGATAACGCGCCATCTCACTCGTCGCAACTTGTTCAGCAATTGTTGGCCAAAAACGCTATCCCCCAAGTACAGCAGCCTCCATATTTGCCAGATTTGGCTTCATGCAACGTTTTTTTGGTTTCCGAAGGTCAAAGAAACCCTGAAAGGACACCGATTCGATGATGCTGAAACCATTAAAAGAAACTCGACTGAGCGGCTTTTGGCCATTTTGAAAAGTGCTTTCGGAAAATGGTCTCTCAATACCTCTATTGGGACTGCCCTGCCAAGACTTCGAATAGTAATGAACTTTCTACAAATTTATTTCCCCACTTTCAGACATACCGTATGTTTAGATACATGAATTTTCTGCCTGTACGTATGTGTATATAAGGCCTACATATTTTGTAATATATACATGAATACAGTATGTGCATATGAAATGAATGGAGGTTTAACTTTGTACTATCACATACCTGGAACAATTAAACCGATATAGCAGGTGTATATATATATATATATATATATATATATATATAATATATATATATATATATATATATATATATATATATATATATATATATATATATATATATATATATATATAGATAGATAGTGGCGCTCATAAGTAGTCGTAAGAGAAATATTTCAGTTATATTCTTCCTCATCTTTTGTACCATGCATACGATAGTTATGAAACGTTTAGTATTCGTTTGAAAAACTTAATAAAGAAAAGAATTAGTTTAACTCCAACATATAATGTAAAACATCAAAGAATTTGAGGGAAATTAAAAAAGGTTAAAATACAACAGTTTTCGTACATTTACTTACAAAATTATTTAATACTTTATGTGTTCCCCTTTTGTTTGAATGACTTTAATGATTCGTTTTGGGTGTTTTTCTATAACGTTTCAACATCTCTTAGTAGAAATTTTGGAGCAACTGGAGAAAACGCACCTGATGTGACTGAAAGGTGCGTTTTCTCCACTTGGCAAAAACGGAGGTGCGCTTTCTCCAGTTGGGGTAATTTCAGAAAATTGGCCGCCGCCGCTGACTGACGTCAATGCTGACGTCAATGCCCCCGGCAGGGATTAATAGTTAAACTAAGACCTACTGTACGCCCTTGATGATTGGTTAGGTTAAGTCATGATATTTTCGTTAGTTTAAACGAAACTGACATTAGGACCGATCAATTTGTGATGCGTGATCTTTACGGGGGCTCCGCCCCCGTACCCCCGAGACTTAAATTATACAAATGATAATGTAATAACGGTTACTATAGGATACATGGATGTCGAAGAAACATGCTCAATTCATATTTATCTGAATTTATGTGGTGTGATAGATTTTATAATTATCATTTTAGTAATTTGTGTAAACACATATCAGAACAATATCCCTTTTGATTTTAGTTTCTGTATGATTTTATTGTCTGTTTTCCTTTAATAAACATGTTTTTTATTCATTTGTTTTAATATCCTTTTTGAGTTATGTTCTAGAAGTGCGTTTTCTCCAGTTGGCTCATTTAGAGGTGCATCTTCTACAGTTGGCAAAACTGAGGTACGTTTTCTCCAGTTGCTCCGAAATTTTAGTCCATTCTTCTTAAGAAAATGTTGTTACCGATTCACATTCGAAGGGTTTCTCTTGCCGACAGCTTTTTTTTTTTCAAATTAAACCATAAATTCTCGATTTAATTGAGATTTGAGCTTTTTTTCATTTTTTTCAAATTCTTTGATGGTTTTACATTATATGTTGGAGTTAAACTAGTTTTTTATTTGTGAAGTTTTTCCGAAGGAACGGTAAACTTTTCATAACTATCCAATGCATGATACAAAAGATGAAGAAGAATATGACTGAAATATTTCTCTGTACGAAAACTTATGATCGCCACTGCGTATATACTGTATAGTCTTAATAAAAAAATAAGAAAAATAAGATATTACTAAATGACTTAGAAATATACGGTTATAAAACCTTTGAATTATACAAAACACGTATTAAATGCAATAACAAATGTTATTATAAAAACTAGTGGAATGTACATTATTATTATTACTATTATTATTATTATTATCATTATTATATTATTATTATATAAATCATTATAAGAAAACGGTAATAATTTTGGCTGATGAAAAGGCAAGGAAAAAAAAAGGTATGATTATGTTACTTAACTAATCTGATAAACTAAGTGTTAATAATTACACCAGTACACATTTGAAAACTTGTCGATCAATTTTTACAAACTAGTTGGTGATTCTATATAATTTGAGTGCGCTGATCTCAAAAATATAGTTAGTTTTTCCCTATCACGTATGGTTTTATTACTACAGGGTGTGTCATAAATCCCCCATTTATTCCCAAATGTGAACCATCTTATCGAGACCAACATTGGATTGCACATGCTAAACCATAAATTTTGTTGTTATAGACTACAGTAACGCTTACATAATAATGTAGGGTAAATATATAACAACCAGTCCCGTTCCCAGCAAAATACTCTCTCCCCTCCCATCAATGGGTGGTTAACATTTGGGACAGATGAGGTATTACAACACCCCTTGTAGCACGAAATCTTTAGGTGATAGAGTAAAACCTAATTAAAGCAGAATTAAATAGCTCCTAGCTCTTGGACAAGCATATTGCTTGTTTATGAAAGAATAAAAAATAACTGAAAGAAAAAATATATTTACCTTCTTTACTTGCAAACATTTCAGGACTTATTCCAAAGACTTAAGACTACGAAGGTAGATCTGACTAATGACGACTATTTGTATTTGTATGCCATCTTCCTTGATATCTTCTTTCCATGGTTTTGATGTCCTGGTGAAATCGTTCCCCTTGCTCCTCACTGACATCTCCGAGATTTTCGGGAAAAAATCAAAGGTCAAGATGCGAAAATAAGAAGTGAACTTCAGGCTCATGTTGCAGCCTAAGGCGCAAAACTTTTTAAGCATATTTTCCACCAGTCTTTCATAATTTTGGCTTTGTAGTTTCCCAAGAAGTTTTCAACATCTTTGAAACCAAGCCATGCTCTTTTTCTTTATTGGTCATTGTGTTCAGGAAATGATCGTCTGTCAATAACTTTCTAATCTGAGACCTATAAAAACACCTTCCTTTATTTCTCGTAGCTAATCTTTGGATATTTTGAACAAATGTACTTGAAACCTCACCTTCTCTATTCAATGCTTTGACATACTGCTTCATCAGCCCTAACTTAATGTGTAAGGGTGGTAGGAGGATTTTATTGGTTCAACTAGATGTTCATAAGTAAAATGTTCTTTGATCCTGGGGTAAGATTCTCTCTAGAAGGCCAGTTTTGCTCTTCCAGTGCTGGTCACGTGCTCGACTATCCCATTCGCAGATGAAACTGGCATCTTAGTGTATCCTGATTTCTGCCCAAGTAAATGCAAAGGACTTTGAGATCCCCACACAATATCCATCTGTGATTTTGATACTGAATTTTTTTCCAGAAGCAGTTTCATTTATCATAGGTCTCTTTTAAAATGAGTAGAATGGGCCACTGGGATTGATGCATATTTGTTACCGTTGTGCAGTAACACTCCTTTTAAACTGGTTTTAGAGGAATCTATAAAACAACCTCCAGTCACTGGTTTGGTATTCGATGCCTAGCTTGCAACACTAATCCTGCGATGTCCTTGCAAAAATACCAAGGGACCATCTTCTTCGAAAAAAAGGCAACCGAAGTCTTTTCTCACGATTTCTGTACCAAGCGAAGTATGTTCGGATGCCAATAAATTGTTCTCCTGCAATCTAGACCCCAAAAGTTCTGCAGAGTCCTTAGGCAGATTCAAATCCCTGACTAAATCATTTAGTTCGGCTTGGGTTAATGGTTTAGGAGGATCTCGGTCAGCTGTTGGCTGTTCAAAACATCATCATTGTCTGGATTTGGAGCTGAATCAGAATCTGAATTGTATTGATCCAGACTCTCGGGTGGGCGGGGAATAGGAACTTCTGGACCATGGGTACCGGCCTTATTGCAGATGGAAGACTTGGGTATTGAAGGCGCTCTTTATTCTTTGCATTATAACCTTTAACATTGCAAGAACAGAAGTAGCAGTCGTCGGTATGGTTTCTAGGCTCGCGCCATACCATAGGGATCCCAAATGGCAAACTTTTCTTTTTACCTTTGCTCCAATTCCTTAGTGCCGCAACACACGTAAGACAAACCTTGTGTGGAGCCCAACTTTTGTCTTGATCTCCTAATTTAATTCCAAATAAGCATGATAAGCTCTCTTAATGAAGGTCGTTACATTTGTCCTTTGTTTTACAACAACATACAGACCACAAATATAACAAAATATGTCTGGACTATGGGTACACCCTCTAGAAGCCATTATTAAAATTTTAAAGACGTAATGTTAGAATTATCTATCTGAAAAATATGAAAAAACGAAATTAATTAAAGATAAAAAAGGTAAAAAATTACAAAACGCCCCAAAATTGTTTTGCTAATAACTTTAAAACTGTGGGTGATAGAAAAAAACTGGTATCATTTTTGAATTCAGCGCAGCGAACTGCTTCAAAATCACAACTCAAAATAAAGAAATCGATTTTCATGCAGACCGGTGTTATGTTTTACTTAGTTTCATTAGATATTTTGATGAATTAAAATAAAATTTAGCATTTACTAGTTCCTTTAATTCAACAGAAACAGTAGAAAAAACACTAAGATTTTATTGTTTAAATAGTTTGCGTTGGCGTAGATTTCCGAGATAATATTATTAGGCAAAATACTGTAAACCTCAATCATGTTTTACTGTTCAGGGTGGAAAAACTGGGAAGAAAAGGAAAGAAACAAAGCAGATTATTGATGAAATTCGAGGACGTATCATAACTAAAAACGCCTTTCATCATTATTTTATTAGGAGTATTTATAGTTGCAGATGTGCAAATATAGTAGGGGAACTAATGTTGATTATGTTACGAAAAAGTGGGAAACATAACTTATAAATTAGCGCAAGTGTTAAAAATGTTCTTCATTTTCATCCAACTATATCTGACATTGAGAAACAACAGAACGACACACTTGCGCACATGTATCAGTGAGATTGTAGCGCAACCATCGACAATGCATTGACGAAGTTCCTGCAAGGAAACTGGTTTACTGGCGTAAACAGTGCTCTTCAATTCACCCCAAAGATAAAAATTGAAGGGTGTAAAGTCTAGAGACCCTTCGGGGGAGGGGGGAGGGGGTATTTAACGGGTCCACGGCGCTCTATCCAGCGTTCAGACAGTCTGCCATCCAAAAACGTCCACCCCCAAAAATGTATATACTATATTCAAATCGTTGGTAATACCGATACATATATGCTGATAGTGTTGATTTTTGTTTCTGTAGAAAGCCAATAGATGGCATTTTGCAAACATATGATATGGGCTGCAAATGTCTGCCATCAGTCAGTTGTTCGGTAGTTAAAAGGTAAGGACGTTTTTGGGTAGCTGTTTGCTTGGACACTGGAATAGAGACATTTTGAACACTTGCGCTACTTTATATCGTAAGTTATGTTTCTTGCTTTCTTGTAACACGATAAACATCAATAATACCCAGTGCCGTGCGGAAGACGAGGGGGGGCACAGGTGCTTCAGCCCCTGCCTCTTTCCCTCCATGACTCAGAAGTGCCCTTTTTCAGTAACTTTTATATAATATATATATATATATATATATATTATAGTAAACTCTCTTTATCCTGCCTTAGTATGGTAAAAAAAGAAATGGGCCTTTCCTGTCAAGGGGGAGGGGCATGGGCGCCCGCAGGTAGGGGCAAGGGGGGGCGCTTGCCCTCCCCTGGAAATGCCAAGAAAATATATTAAATATTTTCTAAGAAAATATTTATATCCTAAACTTGCTGAAAAGTATCCAACTGCCTCCTGAAGGGTGAAAATTTTTATTTGTGTGCATGATAAAAGGTTGCTACCTTTTTATTTGTTCAGAAGTCCCCCCTTAAAATTATCATGTGCATTGTATGTATATGCAATATATATTTGCATTTTCCATTACAGAAAATGCAACACTAAACTTGCTTAGAATTAACCTGCTGGTTCCTAAGGGGTCAAAAGTTTTTTGCTTGCTCCGGTCCCTACCTATTAATACATTAAATTTTGCCCCCCCTTGGAAAAAATCCTGCGGGCGCCCATGGGGAGGGGGGTTCACACTTCTATATAGGCTATTAATTTAAGTAAGCGAGTCCGAAAATTGGATCACTTTAACATATTGCTTCCCAGGAACCTCTCTTTAACATATTGCTTCCTAGTGTATATCACTTTAACATATTGCTTCCCAGTGTTAATCACTTTAACATATTGCTTCCCAATATTTAGGATAAGGAGTACGATAAAAAATGTTCGCTTTAATAAAGTAAAGGCATAAAAAGTAAATCATAACATGTTAAAATATTAGATTAAAAGTAAATTTATTGGAATTGTTGCGCTATATGGTCACATAAAGTAAAAAATGGATTTCGGAAGAATCGGTCACGCCACATCATTTGCCACAAGTACGAGTTGCATCTTTTCATTTTCTTTATATATTTAATGTAGGTTAACTGAATGCCCGGTTAGGTCAACTGAATACCCGGTTAAGTCAACTGAATGCCCGGTTAGGTCAACTGTGCGCCCTTGACGATTGGTTAGGTTAAGTTATGATATTTTCGTTAAAACTAACGAAAATATCACAACTTAACCTAACCAATCATCAAGGGCGTACAATTGACCTAAACGGGCATTCAGTTGACCTAACTGGGCATTCAGTAACCTACATTAAATATATAAAGAATGCCAGGTTAGGGCATTTATAGCTTTGTTTACGGTCGGTAGGTTATCTCCTAGATTACCAGCCTCTTTCTAACCAACCAACCTTTCTCTTTTTAACATATTGCTTCCCAGTGTTAATCACTTTAACATATTGCTTCCCAGGAGGGATCACTTTAACATATTGCTTCCCGAATGCTTTGGGAAGCAATATGTTAAAGTGATCCCGAAAATTTGCCCCAGGAAACGCATGCCCCATTATAACACTAAGTATATGGGAAAAATGTGTTCCATTTACAATACTTATGTACTTATCAACACACCATATTAGAATTTTCATGTTTTTTTTATTTACATTTAATATTTAAGTACTGGCGACTGACGTCACAGGAAGAGGAAGGGGCCGGGTTGCACTCTGTCCGCACATACTGTATTTAGTAAGTAACTTGTATAACTAATTTGCAATATGAAAAAATCTGAAAAAAAACAATAAAATTACTAGTTCTACGTTAAAACTCCTCTCTCAAGACACCACAATGTACCACCTGGCTGCGAAATTATTTCCGACCCCAAAAGAGATGCCCTTTTTTGGCCTTGAGCCCTTGCCACTTAAATGGTCTTTGCAAAGCAGATAATACCCATAATATATTTTAGAGATGGAACAGAGCTCCTGATCCTGATCCTATATCTCGATTATCCGATTAAAATTTTAGATCCTGATCTTGATTCTGATCCGGCAAATTCAGTGTATAAAGATCCTGATCCTGATCCTGATCCGGTATAACTATAGAGGATCTAAAGAGGATCATACATTATTGCGCTTTAGTTATTTAATTATACATAAACGTAATAAAGTTTGGTAATTTTCCACTCAATGTCATTCTCATTCCCATCCGCAAAACGCAAATGAAAATGACCAAAAGTGAAAAAAATCAAAAAAATCCAAAAACGATGTTTTTGTCGCTGAAACTGCGCCAAATGGGAAGGGCTAATATTTCCTAACCTAATTTATTTCAACCAATCATAACCTAACTCATTGTATCCTAATCAATCATAACCTAACCTAACCAATTGCAACCTAACCCACACCAAAGTTGGAAAGGGCGTGGATGGGAATAAAAACGACACAAAATGAGAATGCCATAGAATGGGAATTGCCTAGAATGGGATGGCATATAATGAGAATTGCATTTGCGGACAAAGATGGGAATGGGAATGGCTTAGAACGGGTTGAGACCTGTCACTCTATTTCCATTCGCGGTAAAGGCGCCAAATGGGGATAGCTAATATTTCATAACAACTTAGTTTAACCTAACCTAACCTATAGGTTAGGTAATCAAACCTAATCAAACCTAACCTAACCTCGCCCAAAGTGCGAAAACCGTGGATGAGAATGAGAATAACTTATTTGAAAATGTCTCCTTTGAAACTCACTCTCGGCTTTCCCATTTTTGCGCGCGAAATGAAATAGGAATAACACTGAATGGGATGATACCTATTATACTACCAGCCAATTTACTGAATATAGGCAGGTATAAGTCCAGTAGCGGATCTAGGATTTTCGAAAGGAGCGGGGGCGGACTTTTACATATGTAAAAATTGAGCCAAAATAATGTTTAATTATATATAAATATAATTACATACACTGAAATTAAAAATACATATGTTAATTAACCCTTTAAGCACCAGCAGGCATATTTTTAGCGTTTGCTAAAATGTAGTTAAAGACCAGGTTTCTGGTAGTAAATATTGGAACTAATATGAGTGACGTTTTCTAATCCATCTGTTCAACGTATTATCTGAATCAGTCATTTAGAGAGAGACGAAGATCTTGAATGTGAATACTACGCAAAGGGTTTACAAACCCATGAGTGTCGGTTTGCGACACTTCACTTTTTCTGGCTATGAGGGAGATAGTGACTGAGCTGGAACCATAATGGTCTCTGATATCAGATTTGGTGCAGGGTTTCTGTAAATACTTTTTTTGCTTTAGCTATCACAGGCGAGAAGCTTGACCTATACTCATTTTTATTATGAGAAATTTTATCGACAACAACTATTAGCTCAATTTGACGTAACCTAACCTAACCCTAAGAAAATTTGTTGATAAAATGTTCGACACTCGGGGAGTGGGGGGAATAGTCGTGGAAATCGAGGTTTTGGGGTATTTTTTATACAATTTTGTTTGCTTTCAAAAGATCTATTATTTGCAAAAATAAAGCGGAATTCTTAATCCCTCTCCATATTTACTGCTTTAGGATGGCAATCGGAGAATTTATATCACTGCATATATTTTTCCGCGGATAGAACGTTGTCAAGATAATATTTAGATAGGAGAGCCAGAAACTGGCACAGTGCTCAAGCCAACTAATGCGGCCCATTGCCCTAACTCTAAGATTATTATAACCAGCGACAACGGGAGTCGAACCCCAGGCAAATAATATTTCTATCACTTTTATTTTCTGTACTGATGATGCTAGGAAGGAATTACTTACGAATAATCTCTGTATAAAATCTTTATAGGCTTAGCAATACTTTTATAATACTTCTTTCATAGGTAAAATAACTGCGCTTGCACCTGCACATTAGGTGGCCCACTTTTCAATTTTTTGAAAAGTATAGGTGATCGTGGTTTTTCCCATTATTTGGCACTATACTAGCACATTGGTACCATTTTACAAAAATTGATCAATATTTAGGGGTCTCGCATCGACTTGAAATTACTAGTTTTTTTTTAAAAATGCGTACTTTTTAAAACTTTTTACTGAATCAAGATAATCATTAAGTAGGATGTTTTCTGAATCCTCTTAATGAGAGAAGTCGTTTGGTGTGCCTGCCATGTCATACGACTAACGGTTTAAAGGTTGTGCCTGTATACAGGTAATACCTCGTCCTTTGTGACCGTGTTCGCATAGTCTTGTATCAGTTGGACTCCTCTTTCAGCGACGTCATTGGTGACGTGGAGATTAGAGATCACATCCTTCAGACGACAAAAGTCCTCGTTCTCGTCCCACTTATCAGTTGGCAGGGTGAGCCACGAAGACCCATACATCTTCAGACCTGGCAGTATAGTGTTAAATAATGGGAAAAACCACGATCACCTATACTTTTCAAAAAAATGAGTCACCATACCCGGGCGGAATGTATAATGTATATAGGTAATTAGAAAATGCACTATGCCTGTGCCAGGTACCTAACCTATTTCTTTTTTTGCAGATCATAACATTTTGAAATTCTGTCTGAGTTCCTCATCCTTTGTCATGGACAAATCGATGGCAACCATAACTGGAAGAACTCTTGAAGCTACAAATAGAGAGTCATCAAAAGGAAAGGCGAAAATAACATCGCTACCTTCTCTAAGATCGGCCTCGGAAATTTTTTTAGTTGGCCAACCGTCGTCCTCCATCAGTGGTAGCAAATTGCCAACAACACGGCAGGTTTTGCAATACTTCTTCAGTGTTATCCAGTACACTGCTAACAGGAAAGACGCATTCAAAGAAACCGTAAACAATGTCTTAAAGTTTTGGAACATGGCCCGCATTAAAACAATCACAAAGCTCAACTGCGAACGGAAGCTAGAGGCATTGTGGAAAGAGTGGCACTTACTCCAAAAGAGCAGAAAACGAGAAACTGACGCCGGAGGAAAACGGCAGAAGTTTTCGGACAGTGTGGACAAGCTGTGGGATATCGGAGCATCTAACGCTGTCGAAGATATAAAGAAGAATCGACTGCTGTCCGACAAGGACAAGAAAGAAGACATTGACTTCTACCTCGATGAACGTGGTCCTCGGGTGGCAACGATGAGCGGGAACGATAAAGTTTTCGCTGTAAAAAGAAAGCTACAGGAAGGAAGAAAACGTCCTCGCCAGGAGCCGCAAACCTCAAAGTGTGCATACGAAACCGGAGATGAGGCCATGGAGAATGATGATACTGGCATGTCAGGAGAGTCGGAGACAGAACTAGCGTTCCCCTGCCGAAAGAGCCAAGTGTGTCTGTCAATCTTCCTCGCCGCATCCTTAATGCACCTGCTGTCATGGAAGTGGCTGATCGTTTCCGCATGTCCAATAATCAGGTGCGTATTGTGTATACTGTATAGTATTCATCGATAGCGTCAGTTTTAAAGTGTCCCGTAACCCACATGTATTCTTGACAGTTTCCTTTCCACTTTCCATTCTCTACATAGGTAGTAAGCATTGTGGCTGCTATCACACGTTCGGCGGATCCACCAGCAGACCTCAATCAGTTCAGCATCTCAGTTCAGCACCTGGTACTATACCAGCGTTTTCTGAGGTATAGGGCAGTGGACCGCGAGGTGGCAGAAGCGTCACTGGCAGTGATGAGGCGGCACTTCTGGTATCTGAGGCCTCAGACCGTCATCTTCGCTCTATGCAGCAACAAGGTGGATGGCACTGTGAAGCAACAGATGGCAGAGAAGCTGTCCCACCTCCCTGTACCCAAAGACTTCACATACGAGAACGTCTCAGTCGACGAGATGACGCTACTCCCCGACCTGATCGACGAGTCCTCCTGGTTCTTATTTGCAGGTCTGAAGATGTATGGGTCTTCGTGGCTCACCCTGCCAACTGATAAGTGGGACGAGAACGAGGACTTTTGTCGTCTGAAGGATGTGATCTCTAATCTCCACGTCACCAATGACGTCGCTGAAAGAGGAGTCCAACTGATACAAGACTATGCGAACACGGTCACAAAGGACGAGCACAGCTGCAGGATCTTCTGCAAGTGGTGGAAAAGAACCGGAAAGAGCTCGGCGACTTCAAGAAGTCATCACTCGCCACGATGACATAGCACAGAGGGACAACGTTGCAGCCAGTGACGTGTGATAGTGGTCAATACAATGCAAAAGTGATTGTTTAAGTTATTGTTTCTTTCTTCCTTATTTGTCTGCTATTTGCTGATTTTTTGAAAAGTATAGGTGATCGTGGTTTTCCCATTATTTGGCACTATACTAGCACATTGGTATTACCTGTATACAGGCACAACTTTTAAACCGTTAGTCGTATGACATTGGAAGGCACACCAAACGACTTCTCTCATCAAGAGGATTCAGAAAACATCCCTACTTAATGATTTATCTTGATTCAGTAAAAAGTTAAAAAGTATGCATTTAAAAAAAAAAACTCGTAATTTCAAGGTCGATGCGAGACCCCTAAATATTGATCAATTTTTGTAAAAATGGTACCAATGTGCTAGTATAGTGCCAAATAATGGGAAAAACTACGATAACCTATACTTTAAAAAAAAAATTGAAAAGTGGGCCACCCTACTGCACATATATACATGGTTTATTGTGTTCTAAATTTTAAACTCTACTCTCGTTTCTAGTAATGATATCTACAGAAGACAAAGCGCATTTCCGTATTTTATGTTATGTTATTTAGCTGATCATTAGATAAAGGAATGCGGTTCTTGCCGGGCAATAAGAGAAAAATATTGCCCGAGCAAATATATGAGGTTTCTACAGTATGTTGAAAACAGTTTTCCTCACGGTGAAAAAAGAAACTAGTTAAGAACTAAAGGGTTAATTTGTGGGTGTAATTTATTTTCATAAGAGAAATAAATTTTGATCTGTGAGATTTAACAAATACAGAAACTCCGCTTTTGTTAAATTGAGCATTGTTGTATGTTTTCATCAAGAAAAAGTTTGTTGACAGAAGTTTACGTCGTTTCTCAAACAGGGATAGTTGTATAAAGTGTGATCAGTATGAAAACTACACATAACACAATCAACAAAAGTTACAGAAGTTGATTGAGTATTTTCTCTACAGAAGCTTCGAATATATATATATATATAATTATATATATATATATATATATACACGAGGCGCGTGGGTGGTGTAGTAGTTAGCGTCGCTGACTACGAATCCATCGGCCCCACGATCGAGACTCAGTGACGGTATGACACTGCGTCACACAGCAAAACCCAGCTGTTCATCCTGCCATACAATAAAGAAATTGGTTGGTAGATAAATGGGTACCCTGGTGGTTAAGACGCTAGGTTGCTGGTGGGGCATGGTTCGTATTCCACGTTAAACTGTAGGTCTAAGGTAGAGTGACAAGCTTGACCTTCGTCAGAATGAACAATTCGGGCGGAAGCAAGACCAAAATTAACCAAGGTTACAGGAAGGCCGAGCCAAGGGCGATGCCTGCAAAAGCGCCTCCCCCCCCCCTATTGAAGAAGAAAAGAGCCAAATCAAGGCCCAGGGTTTTCGAGATGCCTGGACATTCTGCGTTTGAAAGATTGAAGGTCATAGACAGGGGGAAAGATGGATTGAAGAAGATTGTTCCAGAGTTGACCGGTTGAGTAGATGAAATATTAAAAATACCGATTAACCCTTGCATTAGAGAGTTCGACAGAAACGTTATGAGAAAGTGTAGAAAGTCTGGTGCTGCGTGCTCTCCTCAAAGGAGGAGGCATGCAGTTAGAGAGTTCAGAGGAGCAGTGTCCGTTATAATAGGCAATAGTAAAGAGAGAGTGAGGCAACAGTGCGGCGAAGAGAGAGGGATGGAAGAGAGTCAGTAAGAGACGGGGAGTTGATGAGACGAAAAGCCGTTGATTCCACCCGGTCAAGTACGGTTATGTGGGTTGAGCCACCCCACACATGAGAAGCATACTCCATACAGCGGCGGACAAGACGCATGGTACAGAGACAGCAACTGAGCGGGTGTGAAAAAACTGCGGAAGCAGTACAGCACACCTAACCTTTCAGAAGCTGTTTTGGAAAGAGGGTATATGTCAGCGCGTGCCATAGGTTTGCCACCAATCAAATTTGCCTGGCATGCCTAAGCAAAATGCAATAACGTTGCAATAATGAGTATAAAATAATAGACTTAATGTTTATAATTTGGTATAATATATATAAACTTTCGTGGGCAAGCGAATTTTTTTTTATGGTTTACATGTTTTTTTTGGCACGCGACTGTAAAAAGGTTCGCCACCCCTGGTATATGTGATCTTGTCAAGCAAGATCACGAGAAAAGGAAACGCCAAGAATGTTAAGAGAAGAGGAAGGATTCAGTGGTGTGTTGTTGAAGGTAAGGGGATAGTCGTGTGAAAGATTGTGAGAAGTAGACAGATGGAGGAACTGAGTTTTTGAGTCATTGAAAGCCACAAGGTTTTCTCTGCCCCAATCAGAGATAGCAGAAAGAGCAGAGGTCAGGTGTTCCATAGCCGTCCCACGCGAATCATGGAGTGACTGTTGAGAGGACACTTTGGGAAGCGGGTAGAGCAGTGAAGAGTGGAATCATCGGCATAGGAGTGAATAGGACAGGAAGTGCGAATTAATAGATAATTAATAAATAAAAAGAAAAGAGTGGGTGACAGGACACAACCCTGATGAACACCACTATTAATAGCTTTCGGAGAAGAACAGTGGCCATCTACAAACGCAGCTATAGATCAGCCAGAAAGGAAATTAGAGATGAAGGCACAGATAGAAGGATAGAATCCGAAGGAGAGCAGTTTCGAAATTAAGGATTTGTGCCAGACTCCACCAAAAGCTTTCGATATGTCTAGCGCAATAGCAAAGGTTTCACCGAAATCCCGAAAGGAGGATGACTAAAAGTCAGAGAGATATGCAAGAAGATCGCCAGTCAAGCGTTCCTCTCGGAACCCATACGGACGATCCGAAAGAAGATTGTGAGAAGAGAGATGTTTAAGAATCTTTCTACCAAGGATAGATTAAAAAAAACTCTAGAAAGGCAAGAAATCAAAGCAATTGGATGATAGTTGGAGGGTTGAGAGCGGTCACCCTTCTTGGGACAGGCTGAATAAAAGCGAACTTCCAGCAGGAAGGAAAAGTACCAGATGAGAAATAAAGACGAAAGAGTTTGCCTAGGCAGGGTGTCAGTACAGAAGCACAACATAAGGAACACCACTGGGACCGCAGGCCTTCCTAGAATTGAGCCCAGATAGGGCAGAAAGAACATCTTTTTAAGAGTTTCTAATTTCAGACATAATAAAGTCAGAGGGAGGAGGAGATGGAGGAACACCATCGGAATCGTCCATGTTTGAGTTGGAAGCGAAAGTCTGAGCGAGGAGTTCAGTTTTGTTAGGAGAAGAGACGGTAACTGAGTCGTCGGAATGGAAAAGAGGAGGGGAAGAAGAGGAAGTAAAGTTGTTGTAGAGGTTCTTAGCTAGATGCCAGAAAGAGCGAGAAGAATTAGAATTGGATAGATTTTCACATTTTTGTCGGATGAAGGAAATTTTGACGAGTTGAGGAACAGATTTTGCACAACAGCGTGCAGAAATATAAGCTAAGCGGGAGTCAGGAGTTGATGGCTTCTAAAAGCATCCTCTCTGTTGCAGATAGCATTAGAACAAGCAAAGTTAAACCAAGGATTTTTGCATTACTAGTAAGAATAGAATATGGAATGTATGCTTTCATACCTGAGAAAATCACTTACGTGATGCGCTCAGCGCATTCGGAGGGGCCCCGGCCAAGGAAGCAGTAATTATTCCATAGGAAATCAAAGCCTCCCAATCAGCGGCGTCAAAGTGCCAAATGTGTCTCCTTTTGGGAAGATCAAAAGGCCGAAATGGAGAAACAGTACAAGAAACAGATATAAGATTGTGGTCAGAGATACCGAACGTAGAAAAAGGTTGACAGAGTAAGAAGGATGAGTGGTGACAAGTAAATCCAGAATGTTGGCCCTCTTTCCAAGGCGATCGGAGATACGAATACGGTGCTGTACAATCTGTTCTTGGTCATTCAGGAGAGAGAAGTTGTAAGTTAGTTTACCAAAGATGTCAGTGAAATGAAAGGAAAGGCAAAGGTGTGGTGAGCGTTGAAATCTCCTAAATTGGAGATTACTGCAAATGGAGAGCGGGATAGCATGTATTCCATTTTGGAAGTGAGGTAGTCAAAGAATTTTGGATGGTCAGTAAAATGGGAGAAAAGTAGACAACGCAGATGAATTTAGTTTGAGATTGGCATGTCAGCCGTAGCCAGAGGGTATAGAATTTGGAAGATTCAACTTCGAGAATACAAGAGCAAGTTAGGTCGTTGCGTACATATAACTTACGTAACATCCAACCTTTGGAATGAAATTGAGTATAGAGAAAATAGGAGGTTACAGAAGAGGGGTTGCTGTCAGTCGTCCCAGACACCTGATTTTCAGGAGTAGGAGAAGATGAGGTTTAAAGGAGAAGTGGTGTTCAACATACTGAAAATTTGAGGAGAGGCCATAAATGTTGCAAAAGTTAATGAAAAGTAAATCAAGCAGAGGCCCAGAACATCTCGAATGAACAGTAGCAGAATCAACCCCGCTGCCCGGGTCTGAGTTTCCGGTATCGGCAGCAGGGGAGCCAGAAGTGGGGACATTTATCTCAGGGGACTCCAAGGCTCTTGAGGTTGATGCCATTTTTTTTTATTTTGAAAAGATTGTGAAGAATGTAAGATGCAGGTATGTATAGTGAAGAATAGAGAGAGAAATGTGTGTTTGAGAGCATGCTGGACTGTTCACAGGTAGATGAGAAACGGAAAAAGATTATCTAAGGAGGACAGTAACAGGAGAAACGGGAGTTTCGGCACTCCCTGTCTCCTGCCTATCGTCCCTCCAGGAGTACTTCCCTGGTCGATTAGTGTCTACAATCTCCTCCTCTTCTTCATATATATATATATATATATATATATATATATATATATATATATATATTATATATATATTGGCGCTCATAAGTATTCGTACAGAGAAATATTTCAATGTTCGTTTTTATCTTTTGTACCATGCATACAATAGTTATAAAAAATTTATTGTTCGTTTGGAAAATTTAACAAATAAAAAAATTAGTTTAACTCCAACATATAACGAATTTGAGGAAAAGAGCAAAAAACTAAACTGCAAAAGTTTTCGTACATTTCTTTACAAAATTATTTAATACTTTGTGTCTCCACTTAGGCTTGAGGCATTTTAAATTTTTAACAGTAGCTGCCTGTTTATTGATTAGAGACTGTTGGCAATTCTGAATTCTAGAATTTTCTCTGTGAATCTTCATGAAAGACGGATGACTGTACAAGCCATTAGTAAGCAATGGGTCATAATGGTAAAGAGCTGTCTACAGATCTTAAGAGATCTGTTATTGCTGCACACGAGTCTGGAAAGAGTTATAGGAAGATAGGAGAACAACTTCGAATTCGAATTCCATTTCCATTTACGACCTCTACCAAGGTGTGGACGACCTTGCAAAATTTCAGAACATGAGGCGAGATGGATTAAAAGATTGGTTGCTGCGAATCCACGAGTGACTGCCAATCCACGAATCCACGAGTGATATTTGCCAAACATTAAGATTGTCTAAGATCGATGTCCATCCCTCTTCTGTACGTCGTACATTGAGAAAGGATGGTCTGCATAGAAGAGTTGCACGAAGTAAACCTTTGCTGCGAAAAGCGCACAAAGAAACACGTTTAAAGTACGCCGAGGATCATCAAAATGCTGGATTTGCATTCTAGAAGAAAAATGTCTGGACAGACGAGGCCAAAATTGAATTATTTGGGAACAACAAGCAACGGTATATTTGGCGAAAATCAAATACTGCATTCGAGGAAAAAAAAACCACCTTTCGTAAGGTTAAACATGGTGTTGGTAGTTTGCTTCTTTGGGGTTGCTTTAGTATTTCTGGTCCGAGAAAGGATGTAATCATCAATGTAATCATCATGTAATATTGAATTCGATGAAATATCAGTAAATTTTAGATGAAAATTTATAGCATTTAGTTCGGGAGTTGCGGATGGGTCGCAATTGGGTAGTGCAACAAGATAATGATCCAAAACATAAAATAAGAGCAGCATGAATTGGCTTCAACAAAAGAATTTGCAGCTTCTCGAGTGGCCCAGTAAAGGCCCAATCTCAATTTAATCGAGAATTTATTGTTTGATTTGAAAAAAAGGTGTCCGGAAGTGAAACCCTTCGAATCTGAATGAATTGCAACAATTTTCTTTAAAAGAATGAACTAAAATTTCTACTGAGAGATATCGTCAATATATATATATATATATATATATATATATATATTATATATAGTGTAGTTTGTGTAGTTTGTATCCCCTTTTGCGTCAGGGGGACGTAAACTACACTTGCTCCACACTTTCTGCTGGGATACTCTCAGCTTTGGGGTAGATGCAATTTTAATAATTTGTTCAATTTATCATCTATATACAAATTTGGTCAAGAATTGAGCCCCAAATTCCTCGAAAACCTGGCGTGATGGCAAAATTTCGTTATCATTTTTGTAACCAGAGATGAAAAATGCAAAGGAAACAACTACTATCATCAGAGAAAAAAAAAAATTTGTTGAACAAATGTTATGAGTCGAAAGTTGCAGTTTCATATCACGAAATTTAAAGTTCTCTTAAAATCCAAAACGTATTCCACGCTCTCCGAATTATAAACAATAATTTTAATTTCAAGTATTATTTGCCTCTGATTACTGGTGAAGTATTCACCTACAGAGATATTATCAATTAAGTCTAGGTCTGTATTTAAAAGTACAGTACTGTAAATCTAGACTTATTGCGTTCTCTAGTGGATTCCTTGACCACTTGAAAAAATGATGTAGTCGAGACAACCATGGCCGAGACCGAGACCGAGACCAGAAAAAAAGGTATCGAGACTGGTCTCGAGTCCTACATCATGGTGGACACACAAAACATTAAATAATTTTCTAAGTAAATGTACGAAAACTTTTACATTTTAACCGTTTTCTATTTTCCTCAAATTCTTTGATGTTTTACATTATATGTTGGAGTTAAACTAATTTTTTTATTTGTTAAGTTTTTTCAAACGAATACTAAACGTTTCATAACTATCCTCTATCGCCAGGGATTCCCAAAGTGGTCTGTACAGACCCCCAGGGGTCTGTAGGAAGCTTCCAGGGGGTCTCTAAGCTTTTGGAAAAATAGTAACATTAATTTAAAAGCTATCTATGTTTATGAAACATACTATAGTTTGTAACTGAATTCATAATTTTTTTTTGTGGCGTCCTTGGTGGTAAAAGTTTGGGAACCCCTGCGAGTCTATCCTATGCATGGTACAAAAGATAGGGATGAATATAACTGAAATATTTCTCTGTACAAATACTTATGAGCGCCACTATATATATATATATATATATATATATATATATATATATATATATATATATATATATATATATACAAGGTGGGCTGAAAAGTAATGCCTCCACTCAAATTAATTTTAAACGGGTTGAAGGATTTTATCGAAACAAAAGCAGATATGTACCTTAGAGTTTATTCTTCAAAACGATACATTTACTTTTCTATAAAATTACCCTCTACCTCGATACATTTACGCCAACGATAAATAAGTTTTTGAAATCCAACCCTGTAAAACTCGGAGCTTTGACTACGAAACCAAAATTTCACAGCGACCTTAACTTCTTCGTCAGACTCGTAGCGATTTCCACGGAGATGTTCTTTAAGTTTAGGAAAGAGGTGAAAATCGCATGGTGCTAAATCGGGTCTATATGGTGGATGCGGCAAGACGGTGAATTGCAGATCTTCAATTGCTTCTCGCGTTTGAATACTGGTTGAGGCAGTGCGTTGTCATGGTGAACAATGACTGCGTTTTTGTGGGTGCGAACCCTCCTGATCCGTTTTTTTCAACTTCTTCAGAGTTTCAGTATAACGTGTAGTGTTGATTGCTGTCCCTCTTTCCGTAAAGTCTTTGAGAGCAACACCATTGATATTCCCAAAACAGTCATCATCACTTTTCCAGCCGATTTTTGAATTGTGAATTTTTGTGCCGATATTCCATAGATTTTTATTTCCAGGGTCATAATGGTGGACCCACGTCTCATCTCCTGTCACAATGCTGTGCAGAAATTCATCTTCATTTTCGAAGCGCTGCAGATTTTCTTGGCAAATGGGTAGTCTCTCAGTTTTCATCTCGGCAGTGAGCATGCGAGGCACCCATCTGGCGCAAACCTTTCGGTAACCGAGAATAGTGATAATGTGTGCCACTCGCTCTTTGGAGATATCGAGCATTGCAGCAATTTCATTTTGTTTAATGCGACGATTTCCACGAATCAGTTCGTCAACGTAGTTCCGATGAGACTCGTCGGTTGCCGTTGCAGGCCTTCCACTTCGCGGTTTGTCTCGCAAATCTTCTGGCCCTGCTTCTCCTTCTTCACACTGCCTCGCCCAACGTCAAACGGTACTCACATCAACACACTGTTTGCCGTACACAGCTTGCATTCACCGATGACTGTCTGTGGGAGCAACACTTTCCGCGGTCAAAAATTCAATTACGGCACGTTGCTTGAAGTGAACGTTTTTACTCCTTTCCATTACAATCAATACTGAACCAACGTGTGGGATAAGTGTAGGTTATATTAGGATATAACACAAAACCGGTTTTATCTGGTTACCTCTACACAATCTGGAATGGGGTGGAGATATCAAGTTATAACACAAAACCGGTTTTATCTGGCTACCTCTACACAATCCAGAATTACTGAAGTGGAGGCATTACTTTTCAGCCCACCTTCGTATATAACTAAAAAGACAGATTTGTATATCATTCTATATTAAGTAAAGTGACTATTTATATTATCTATGTATTCACTCATTCATAAGTGAGAATCTATTTTGTATTCACAGAAGAAATGAATAGTTGTCGTTAAACTTGGAATACTGTACATTGTCAACACATAAATGCTTGTGATTTTTAATAGCAAAGTTAACCGGATTGTGCTATGTTGGACATTGTTATTTTAAACGTTCTTAGATAGTCGCGTTAATCACTTAGATTAGTTGTTAAATAGTTTATTTATGAAGCTTTTTGGTCGTTGTTATAATTTTCTTCTGTTTTTGCAAAACGAATGGTACAATCAACAATCCACACCATTCTCGTCGTCTGTATACCGAATTTAGTATAGGAACAAAGGAAGGAAAAACTACAATGGATGTATTCTGGCACGAGAAGGCTGAGACACCTTTACTCCCTTTAACCCAAAAATTAACTTCAGATATATTTATTTCTTGAATAATTTATCAAAATTAATCTCTCGTTTGAAGCGTGTGCATGACATACCTCCATTTGTGCAGTGGATTATGTAATGATATAATATCCTTATTAACTGCAGTTATCAATAAAGGGTGGTGGCATAATTTAAAAAAATGAATTTGTGTTATCGACTTAAAATCAATTTCTGATTTACTGCTAAAAATATTGAATAAACACTAAGTAATTCAATTTATTAAATTAAATTATTGATAACAATTAATATAAGTAAATAATGTTTTCACTTCTGTTTAAATGAAGTTTCCTGAAGTAAAAGATAGCGAAATCTAAATCAATAAGGAGCATAATGAACCAATACCCATTTGGTCAACGAACATTTTATTAACTAACTTAACCTAATTAAAGCTAACCTAACAATCTAACCCATAATAACTTGTCGATTAAATGTCACGTCGATCAGATGACGTTAGTCCAGAAGATAATTCGACAAAAGCAAACACACAAAACTGGATAGATCAATTAATCATTAAAATCAGATAAAAAGCTCATTGAAAAAGAACGGACTTGAAATTGCTTCGTATTGATTGAGGCTCTTCAACCACCACTTGAATACTGTGTAAATCCCGATATAATATAAAAAATAAATAAAAGAAAGCCAAAGACTTCAAAGTTCTCAAATCAGAATGGAGATAGTGGAGAAAATCAGTAACTTAACTTGAAGTAGGATGATATCTGCACTTCGTTTTCCTTGTTACTTGACATTTTTATATTTTAAAGTATAACATATTTATCTAGTTATTGTGTATAGTTATACACTGTAGATCGGCTTAAATTTATATATATATATATATATATATATATATATATTATATATATATATATATATATATATATATAATATATGAATATATATAATCTATCATAAGTCTGAGTCCATACACAATTATGAAGAAAAGGCAAGTAAAAAAATGAATAAAGAGTACTGCATTTCTAGTTTAATACATAACTTAGATTATAGCATACCTAGACACAGTACGAATAAATTGAAGTAAATGACAAAATATTTACAAATACAGGCAAGTATTCGATATTTAATGTGATCTCCTCGAGCACGGAAAATGGCAGCGCGTCTTGAAGGCATCGAATCAACCAGAACCTGTAACCTTTCCGCAGGAATTTCTTGCCATTTTGATTGAACGATAAGCCAGAAGTTCTGTAAATTTGTTGGCTTCACTTTTAAAATATCATTATTAGTTGTTTTCCACAAATGCTCAATCTGGTTTAGATCAGGACTCTGTGGTTGGAACTTCGGAGCTTGGATCTATCTTCTCTATTCCTCCCTCTCCAAGTAAACCTTGTTGAGTATGTTACAATATACTTTTGGTTATTGTCTTGCTGGAAGAAGAATCCTATGTCAATTAAACGAATTTCATTCAGCAGTGCATGCGCAACCAAAATTCTGTGGTATTGTGTCTCACCCATATTTCAATCGAATTTTATGAAATCACTCACTCGAACCGAGCTGAAACAACCTCATACCATAAGAGAATTCCCACCATGTTTCATAGTCTTAATGATACAGTTAAATTGAAACTTTTCA
This sequence comes from Bathynomus jamesi, assembly GCA_023014485.1. NCBI lineage: Eukaryota > Metazoa > Arthropoda > Malacostraca > Isopoda > Cirolanidae > Bathynomus > Bathynomus jamesi. Next base: position 387,864 of record JAJOZX010004284.1, read on the forward strand.
TGGCTACATCTACTCCCAAACCGACGCCTTTAATCTCTAAAAAGTTAAATTTTGGTGTTTCAGTCCAAAGAACATTCTTCCATTCATCACGCTGGTTTTGATGTTACTTTGCAAAATGAAGGCGCTTTTTCTTATTCACATTACTAATATACGGCTTTCTGACAACAACTTCTGACAACGTACTTGAAACGTTCTGTTCGTAGTGGATGTGCTACATCAATTCCATGGTCTTCATTGAAAGGTTGCAGACATTTTGAAGCTGTCTTCAAGCGATTTTCTAAGGAAAATCTTTAAAAAATACGATTCTATCTTGCAGTACTTATTCTAGGCCGACCTTTTTGCTACGAGTAGTCATTTTCCTGCCCCTGCTATAATATTCTTTGAACTGCTTCTTTGGATATTTTCAAATCCATTACAGTTTCTCGCAGGATGTTGCCCTGTTTATGGAAAGTGAGTATTTGATCTCTTAATTTAAGTGTTAACGCTCTTCACCCGGCAATGCGGAGGATTATCAAACATTTTCCTAGACTATCTGGAAAAAATGAGAGAATCACAAATCAAATGATATTTATTATCATTTATCACATCCGTCCTCGTATAAGTATTAAAACGAGGAAGCAGAAATAATAAATTCTATAGAGCAAATGTAAAACTCTTACTAAATTTACAGAATTGCTGAAGCACTTGACTGCTCCACGATCATATGAGTGTTAATGCAAATATTACTGTAGATTCGTGAAGCATAAAAAGGTTCTTATATTCCGTTAGTTTGTTCCATCTGTCTCAGTATACACAAACAAACAAAATGGAATCAGACTTATGATATATATATATATATATATATATATGGTGTGTGGAAGCGAATGAGGAAATTTAAGAAATTTTCCATTATTGAAGTTGAACGAAGCAGGCCTTTCCATCTAATGAACTGCTTGTAAGGCAAAAGCTCTCCCTCTCTTTGGGGTCCTTATTTTAATGCTTTTACCCGCCTATACGACCGTATTAAGAGCGAAAGTCACGTCTAAAGTGTTTTTTTTTCCTACAGAAATTCCAACCGTTCGAAAATGCTAAAATGTATCATCGATTTAGGTGTTTTGCCATGAAGGTGCCTTTATTTCCTTGAAATCAATACTTAATCACTCTGCTAATTACGACACTTTTTTTTTATTGAAAACGGTATAAACTCATTGTAATTAATCAATTATGACTTAATTTAACCAAATAATGAAAACATAATTAAAAAATGTAGTTCCTAAGAACGACCAATCAGTCTCAATCGCTGAATTAGTGATGGGTGCAAAATAAACTATAATATATCTTACCCGTGAGAAGGGCCAGCATAAAAAAGGAAATTGGCGTTCCATACAAATCTTTATTCATATTTTCGAGTCGAAGAATTTTAGGAAGTTCGCGGCAAAAATGAATTCTTTTCTAAAGAAATAATTCATAAATAAATTCGAAATCAATTTACATATATATATATATATATATATATATATACTGTATATATACTGTATATATATATATATATATAACTATAGAAACTCTTCAATTATTTTATTTATATTAATAAACTCTTTTAATTACTAATAAATTATGATTTTATATGTACGCAATCAATTAGTAAAAACTCCTGTTGTGAATACTTATGATAAACGTAATTCTGTTTTCTTCCTCTTACAGCGAAGCAAAGAAACACTGAATTTGAACAAAAACTCTGGACCGCTCTCAGCTGATCTTTCAGCAACGGTGAACGGAGGATAACTGGAATCGGAAATTCTGGAATTCTGGAATCAAGCGAGTGGAGCCGTCTTTTAAAATTGCTTTATACGGGGTGAAACCTGGAATCTCGGAAGATTTAAGGGTTTGGAATGACCATAGCTGATTAAAAGGTTAGGGAAGAGCTTAAGAACGTACGTTGTGTATATGGATTGAAATAAATTAATGAACTTCGTGTCTAAAATTAAGTTGTCTCTATGATATTTCTTATTTATCTAATTTATTTATATATTTTATCGACTTAGTTTACCATTTACCCTTTATGTAGATACATTAAAGTCTTTTAAAAACAAAAATTAACCCCCATGTAGATCTTAATTTTCTAGTCAATATGTATTGTATAAAAAATTGCAGATTACTTCATGTTCTACACTTGTATATCAAAATATTTACTTTCATTTAGCTGCGAAAAGTACTTTCCACGTTTGGTAAAAAAAAAGTTTCAAAATATTTTATACAATTTATTTATACTCAATAAGTTTTTCTAACTTTACATAAATTTCTTAAACCTGAAATTGGTGATTTTTGAGGACTTGAATTACAATGAAGGATTCATGCAAAAACTGAAAGGAATAAATCATTCTATTTATTTTAAGAGTTTCGCCTTTAATATATGGAATTAAGTTCATGCGGGTAATAATAATAAGGTCTTTGTAAATACACTGAATTACTTTTATAGTTTGTTTACGTATATATAATATATAATTTATTATATAGCTCACGGTAAAAACCTTCGTCAGTGACATCTGCCGTTATAAAAGAGGTGAAGAACCTCAGGCTTTATTATTTTTGTCGAGGTAAGAAAAAGTTTCGATTAAACGGGAATTTTGATATAAAATTTATATAAAATTTAAATAAAATTGGAGCAAGTGTATTTTACGTCCCCCTGTGGTGCCTAGTGTAGTTTACGTTCCTCTACATTATCCTAGTGTAGTTTGCGTTCACCAACTTTGACGTAGTGTAGTTTGTGTCCCCTTTTGCGTAGGGGGACGTAAACTACACTCGCTCCATAAAATTTATATAAAATATAAAATTTATATAAAATTTAAATAAAATTTATATAAAATATAAAATTTAAATAAAATTTATATAAAATATAAAATTTATAAAATTTAAATAAAATTTATATAAAATATAAAATTTAAATAAAATTTATATAAAATATAAAATTTTATAAAATTTAAATAAAATTTATATAAAATATAAAATTTAAATAAAATTTATATAAAATATAAAATTTATATAAAATTTAAATAAAATTTATATAAAATATAAAATTTATATAAAATTTAAATAAAATTTATATAAAATATAAAATTTATATAAAATTTAAATAAAATTTATATAAAAATAAAATTTATATGGTGCTACTATAGCGTGATTCCTACCTCGATTCGGCGGTCTACCTTTTAATTATAGCTTCTTACCTTGTTTACTAATTGCTTGTTTACATTCCAATGTCCATCGCCCTTGACGATTGGTTAGGTTTAGTCATGATATTTTCGTTAGTTTTAACGAAAATATCGTGACTAAACCTAACCAATCGTAGGTAGACCACATACTATAGTAGCACCGAAACTATTTTTTAAATAAATAAAATTGAATAATAAATAGCATTTTATATTTATTATATTTTCATTTATACCTTGGATAGGAATCACACTCTACAGTACTGTAGTTTCGAACCAAAACGGGTAGGAATCACCCTACAGTATCGAATTCACCGGTAGGAATCACGCTATAGTAGCACCATTTATATAAAATTTTATGAAACTTCATCAGTTCATTTTTGTTAAATTCCTTCCTTGTTTGATTGGGTTGTTTAACCTCCTTCGCAACATCTACGGGCATATGACGGAAGGGACCCGCAGCCTTACGTGGGATGTGAATCACGGGTCGCTACATCATCTGTACGCGGAGGACGGTTTCCCGTCCAACTACTCTCCGGACTCAATGTCGCTTAACTTCAGTGATCGACGAGAAGCGGTGTTATAACATCGGCCACGATATTCGTTTGTGATTTGTGTTTACATTTCACGATAATATTATGAAGAGTATTCCACCGAAACGTTGTCTTTAAATTCATTTCACCAAGAAATTTTTCTATTAGTAAAATAGAGATGATAAATTTGAGAATAATAACATTGTTTGGGCTTTTTAACCTCCTTCGTAGCAGCAAAGGTTATGTGACGGAGGGGTCCTATAGATGTACGTACGATCCAAACCACGGGCCGCTAAATCATCTAAAAGCAAACGATGTTCGTCCATCCACTTACTAAACAGACTCATCGTCGCTTAATGTCGCTGTTATAACTGAGAGCGATATTGCAAATGGAACACGACGTAGCTCTTAAATTTGGGAAATGTTATTCAACTTTTTATAATACAAATTTTAAAATAAATAACTATAGAAGCGCAATTACGAGTACAGTTAAACTATAACTATGTAACTGTAATTATTATTATTATTATTATAAATATAAATTTAGGGTTCGTGGATACAGTTTACCGCCATAAAACTTACAGAGTTTATGCGAAAGAGATTACAGCGAGCTTTGCTTATTGCAAATATTTGTGAAACCGTTTTACATTTTTAATATAAGTTTTATATATCGTAAAACCATATACTGTAGTTTGAAGGGAACAGTTTATTACAAATAGAAATATACTAAATAAACTATGTAGATTATTTTTTGCTTTTCTATACCAAAATTATTATCCTCTACAGATTATATATATATATATATATATATATATATATATATATATATATATATATATATATATATAATATATATATATATAAATATATATATACTGTATATATATATATATATATATATATATATAATATATATATATATATATATATATATATATATATATATATATATATATATATATATATATATATATCGTTAAAATTTTTGTACAGTTAAACAATGTTTTCATTTACGTCAGTCAGTAAAATTTAGTTGCATTTCGTTATCTGAAGCAAAGAAATTCTCCCTAAAGCTAATTTTTTTTATCTTCTAGCGCGCAGTTATCGCAGAAATTTATATATATATATCTATATATATATATATAATATATATATATCATAGACAAAATAGTTACATTAAAAAGATAAATACTTTGAGTGACGTTATTGAGATACGTTTATTGCGATACGTACAAAACTCTAAACAGAGACCCACTGGAGGATGTTAATAAAATGTTTAACAAAACAATTAAGAGAAATATTAAAAAATAACTATAATGGGCTTTCTAAGCAGTTTCTTAGTAGCAATCCGTCACTACCCTATTTGTACGGTTTAGTAAAAACACACAAAGTTAATAATTCTATGAGGCCTATTGTTAGCTCACTGGGCTCCGTAACCTATAAGTTATCTAAATGGTTAGTTAGTTTATTAACGCCGTTAGTTGGCTCTATTTCCAAGTCACATATTGTAAATAGCATGGATCTTATTGACAAACTGAAGTTTCCTAATGACCCTAATTTCAAACTGGTAAGTTTTGATGTATGCTCGTTATTCACATAAATCCCTGTTGATGACGTACTTGATTTTTTAAAAGATAAGATCTCTGAATATTCTTCCCCTGTTCAACACAACATTCTTATTGAGTTAATTAAGCTTTGCGTCAAAGATTGTAAATTTCAGTTTGAAAATAAGTTTTATGCTATGTCGTTATTATGTTATCCTATGTCATTTCTAGATAACTGCCTTAGTAAAGCCAAGAATAAGTATTATAATAGTGTAACTGTAAAGGAATTTGAGCGTAAAAATATCCTTAGCCAACCTTACCATGTAAATTTTCAATATCTTCCGACTTTATTTAAAGCAACTGGTATCAATGTAGTCTTTAAGTATAATAATACTGTTAAATCACGCCAAATAAAGAATAGCCCGTATAATGTGGTTGGTTGTGTGTATTCGATCGGATGTACACAATGTGACTCAGTATATATAGGTCAAACGGGTAAAAACGTTAGATATTAGGGTAAAACAACATGAATATGCGTGTAGAACAGTAAATAATTCTAATGTATTGTTTAACCGTATGTATAGATGTAATCATAGTATCAAGTAGGACAGTTCTAAAGCGCTCGTTAAAAACAGAGATATAATTGAAAGGAATATTCTAGAATGTGCATTTATCAATTTTAAAAATAAATAATTTCAATAACAGCGTGGGAATGTATAAAATTGACAATATCCTGTTAAATTACCTTTTGTTTCTAATCAACTCTTGTTAATCATGTGCTAATCTTTTTGTTTTTCTGTCTCGTGGTATATATTTTTGTCATCTCTCCTTCTCCCTTCATTCCCTGACGAGGTGTACTTCTGAATACACGAAATTCAGCCCATATATATATATACACACACACACACACACAGTGTATATATATATATATATATATATATATATATAGTGTACTGTATGTGCATAGTAAAAATAATTAATAAGTGTAAAATGTTGTTGTGAGAACTTTATTCTCGTGATGAATGAGGCAAAGTTTATTGCGTTGAAAAGGATAAATTATATTGCTTCGCGCGTGACGTGAATGCACTGCCAACGATTCATTATTGAAGATTATATGAATTTTGTATCAAGTTCTTTTATCCAAACTATGGACGCGTAAACACGCATACGCATAGGCGCGCACGCGCGCAGACGTACAACATCTGAGCGCATTCACACACGCCGGTTAGCGAGCGTTCACGCACACGTACATATACACAAACGCGCGCGTGCGTTGTGTGTGTATACTTTATTATACGCGTTGTCAGATAAGATTATAAGAAAAATCGCAATGAATTAAGTGTGGAGCCAATCGCGCTCGAACCCTCGGTCCTTTAATCAGACTCAAATGATGGGCTAACTTTTTCTCCTTTTCATCTCGGGATCAAGAGGTTCCAGTTTGATCCAGGGTTTACTTGGATGAGAAGTAGTCACTTTATTAATCTGATTTTGGGCGCTGATATCATAATGAATTTTGTCTGGTAATATAGTTTACACTATTACTGACTTATATATATATATATATATATATATATATATATATATATATAAGCAAATAATATAATTGATAATTGTCTTGTTTTATATAAATATATATACTGTATATATGTTATTATAAAGTTTCTTGGCTTGGGCAGACACCCGTATATCAAATATTATTCATCGTAGAGCAATAATATTTGGCGTACACGATTTTCAGACCCTTGCTGTTTATATGCCTTGCTGTTTATATACCAACCATAAGGAGCTACAGGATAAAAGGTACAGAACACTGCATGACAAAGAGATAACACCAGACCCACGTGTCAAGGGATCTTGGAGTAATAATGCCATCGGATGCACAGTTTAGTAATCACTATAACATTAAAATCATAGCAGCTAGAAAAATAACGGACATTATCCGGAGGAGTTTCCAAAACAGAAAAGCAAACATCATGCTAAAATTATAGATGAGTTTAGTCTTACCAGTAACTGGGCATTGCTCAGTACTCACAAATCCATACAGTAAACGAGACGCTGCAAATATAGGGATTATACAAAGTACTTTTACATCTATGATAGAGGAAATGAAAGATGAAGACTACTGGTCACGACTACAATCCTTGAAGCTCTCTACTCTGTGGAAAGAAGACGTGAACGATATACAATAATATACATGTGGAAAATACTCGAAGGATACGTTCCAAACTTTAGAGATGTAATGGGAAACACAGTGGAGTGAGAGAAGATGTAAATTCTGTACTGTCTCAGCTGCGGTAGGACATGGGGCCATGAAAACGAGGATGGAAAATATTCTCAGAATACGAGGCCCAAAGCTATTCAACGTGCTGCCGAAAGAACTGAGGGACCTCCAGCACACCAACCTGAATAATTTCAAGAACCAACTGAACAGTTTCTTGTTCAAAGTCCCTGACCAATCATGCATGACTGGCTACCAGGGCATGGTGAGAGTAGAAAGCTATCCTGTAGTAGTACTGCTCTCCTGGAGCCCATATTGACAACATCACGGATTCCATAGACGAGTTTGGTAAAGATGCTGATGATAGTATGATATTTATGGTACGTGTTGGGACTAACGATGTTAAGATTTCCAGGTCAGAGGAGCTAATAGAGAAATACAAGCGGCTGATGTGGACTCTAAAGCAGTGGTTCTTAACCTTTTTACTACCATGCCCCCTCTAGGAATTGGTCCTTCCCTCCACGCCCCCCTTGGAGGGGGATACTTTTGCATTTTTTCATAAACTTCTCAATATTAGCCCATGCTCTCGTTAAGAGAATAACAAATACAATTAGTGTTTTTCCCCAAGGGATCGCGCCCCCCCTGGAAATTACCTAGGGGGGCGCCCCCCCCAGGTTAAGAACCACTGCTCTAAAGGATAGGACTAATAAATTAATTTTTTTCAGGAATTCTCCCAAGAATAGCAGGGTCCGACAACTTTTTCAGCAGAGCTACCTACATAAATAATATTCTTAAGTCCCTTTGCCAACAGGAAAATGTTGAACTCGTCGATCTGTGGAGTCATTTGTATAATAAAAAGGATTTATTTTTGCGTGATGGTCTTCATCTAATTGGCGTGGGAGCAGCTCGTCTTGGTAGACTATTGTATGGCTCTGCGCTAGCTTTCCAGGCACAAAAACAAAAAAAAGGCGTAACTCCGAAGAAAGTGACCAGCCTAACATTAATTTTACTTACAGTGAACGATTGCCTCCTCGAAGAACCTCGAGATTCAATCAAATGCGGTACTCAAGATTTTATAAATGTATTTTATATTAATGCTCGAAGTTTAAGATTTAAGTTTGATGAGCTATTAATTATTGTCCTTGACCAAAAATTTCAGGTTGTTGTTGTTGTTTAGCCGATCAGCCCACCCTGATCGAGCAAGCCGGCGGCACGCAGGTAACCGATCGCCCTCTCCGGAGTGGACCAGAGGTTCAGCGCACTAGTGATGTTGTGTTGTGTTCGTTGTTGTGCTAGAGCGGTACAGTCTGTCATAATGTGTTCAATTGTTTGTGGTGTGTCCTGGCACAGATGGCAGGTGTCGTCTATGGAGTTGTCTAGTCTGTGTTTATATGTCTGTAAGTTGGGGTGATGTCCACATCGGAATCGTGCTAAGTTAACTCGATCCGATCTGCTCAGGCTGATCTCTGACCTGTTAATGAGTGGCGGCTTCGCACCTAGGACCGCATTCGGACCGAGTCGTGTCAGTGCTTTGTGGGTTAGGTGTATGTATGTGTTTTCTGTACTGTGTGATGTCTGTGGGGCGTGGTATGGAATGGAGTATTTAGTTATAATGTCTCTCTGGTGTTACCTTAATGGTGCGAGGTGTTGGTGCATGATTGCACATGTAGTGGCAAGGGTGTTGTGGGTTAGTTGTTGCTGCTGCCATGAATTGTGTTCCCCTCATGTCTAAATGTTCCCTAACTTTCAGTATTTTTGTTTCTGTGTGCAGGTGTTCTATTGGTGTTGTTTGAGTGCATCCTGTAATGATACGAAGTGCGTTGTTTTGTATTGTCTGTAAGGTGTTTATGTGTGTGTTTGAGATAATGGGTGCCCAGCATGGGCTAGCATAGTCCATAACTGAGCGAATATATTGTTTGTATATGAATGATGTTGTTTCCTGCTGGTGTCCAAAGTTTGTGCCTGTTAGTACCCTAAGCGTGTTAAGTCTTGATGTACATTTGTTTTTAATGTCCTGAATGTGGTTTGCAAAAGATAATGATGTGCTGTATGTGACCCCAAGTATTTTGGTCCTGTGAGTGTGTGGAATGTTGATGTTGTTTAGTGTAAGCTGTGCAATTACCTGGTGTTCTTTTGTGTTGCTTGTAAGCAAGGTGATGGTTGATTTTGTGGGCGCTACTTTGAGTCTATTGTGTGTAAGCCAGTCTTGTATACTGTTTATGTATGTTTGTAGGTTATTTGTAGCGGTGTCGATGTTGTTGTGGGTGGATGTTAGAGTGATGTCATCTGCATATGATGATAAGGTAAGCTTGTTATCTATGGGTGTTGGAATGTCATGCATGTATAAGTTGAAGAGTGTTGGTGAGAGAACAGAGCCTTGAGGGACCCCGTTCGGAAAAAGCTTGTTTTTGGATGACTTGCCATTAAATGTGACATGTGAGTATCTTCCTGAAAGAGAGTTGCTCAGCCACCTTTTGGTTTTATTGTGCATGTTTGTGTTGAGTATTTTGTTTATGAGAGGGAAGCGTGGGATAGCATCAAATGCTTTACTAATGTCTATTGTTGCTAATAGTGTACGTTGAGCTGGTCGTCTGGAGTTGATGCCATCATGATGTGCTGCGTGAGGTTAGTGAGTAATGTCGTGGTTGAGTGGTGAGGTCTGAATCCATGTTGAGTAGGCGATAGTGGAATGTGTGGGTTGGTGATTTGTAAGATTAGTCTTTCTGTTACTTTGGAAGGTGTGCATAGTAAAGTAATGGGTCTATAGGAAGCTGGTTCTGTTGGATTTTTGTTTGGTTTGAGTAGTGTAATAATTTTACCTTGTTTCCATATGTCAGGAATAATACAGTGTTGGTATGAATATGTGCTGATATTTGTGAGAGCTAGTATTCCTTGTGGGTCCAAGTGTTTAAGGTGGATGTTAGATATGTTGTCTGGTCGAGTAGCCTTCGAATTCTTAATGTTTTTGATGATCTTGGTGGTCTGGTCTGTATTGAAGGCTGTAATGGTCGTGTCGAGTCTGTAGGTTTTCTTGTGTCTGGCTGTTTGTCTGTCTGCGTGTTTCTGGTTGTTGTCTCTGTTTAAGTGACTTATCTTTGCGTAGTGATTAACTAGAATGTTAGCTTGTTGTGTGTATGTTGGGATATTATTTTGGCTGCGACAGATAGCCGCGTGTGAGGTGTGAATGCCGCTGTTAGAGTGGGTAATGCTGTTTATAGTCTTGTATAGCCTGGATGTATCTGTGGAGTGGTTTAGTGTTGTTATGAATTCCCTGAATGTTTCTGTTTGTTTTTCTTCGAGTTTGTTGTTTATTTCTGTGTTGAGCTGTTGTATCTGCTGTTTTATGGCTTCTGTGTGTGGTGTTTGTGTGTTATATTTGAGGTTGTTACGTTGCCTTATGAGGTGGGCTATTTCTCTAGTGTAATTTGGGTTGTATTTCCTAATGTTGCCCTTGGGTATGTATTTGTTTGCATTATTGATAATCTGATTAAATGTCTTGAGTGTTGTATTGATGTTTATGATGGGTGTGCTGTTTAATGTTGTGAATTGTTCCTCAGTCTGTATTTTGAACTGTTCCCAACAGCTTTCTTGTAATTTCTGTAAGTGTGCCTAAGGCTGTTGGGGCAGAGTGTAGAATGTGTTGTAATGATGATGGGCAGGTGGTCTGATGACAGTTGTTTTTCTGTTCTCCATTGTGTATGTGTTGCTAGTGAGGGGGAACAGAACGTTATGTCTGGGGAGGAGTTTGAGTATCCTGCTTGATGTGGTATGTGTGTATGTTCTTCTGTATTGTTAAGAATGAAGAGGCTGTTTAGTTGTGTGGCTATGTTGGCGCCTCTGGTGTTGTTTTGGTTGTGCAGGTACCAACTAGTGTCTTTGGCGTTGAAGTCTCCTCCTAAGATGACATTAGTGAGAGAGGCAAGATTGTGTAACTGTAGATTGTAATTGGCTGGCACCTGAGGTGAACTATCTGGTGGGATGTAAATGTTGATTAGTGTGGTGTTGTGTTTTGCGCGTGTTTTAATGTTAACTGCCTGTATTTCTATCGTGTTATCTGCTTGGATTGTGTTTGTAATGTTTTGGGTAGCATCAGTGTAGCTAATGCTTTTACGTAAGTGACGAGTCCACCCCCGTTACTCCCAATACGATCTTGACGGATCGCCGTGAAGTCAGGGATGGTGGGTGTTTTGTGTGTACGTTTTAGTTTTGTTTCTTGTATAAGTGCTATGTGAATGTTTTGTTTGTGCACGAATTCCCTAAGCTGCAAAATTTCAGGTTGCATCAATTACTGAATCCTGGTTAAACGCAGAGAGTAGAGATTTCCTCGGAGAATATCATATCCCAGGTTATGAGATGTTTAATAATGATAAAATAGAAAGTGGTACAGTACTATACGTTCGGTCACACTTAAAACCCATAATTAAAAACATTGCAGAAATTGATAATATAAATGCGACGCTTGTTGAAATCAAAGACAACTCACAAAAGAAATTAATTATAAGTTTAGTATACAGGCCTCTCTGTCAGACTGTCGATAGTGATAATTGGCTTCAGAAACTAATTTTTTATGTAAGTAGCGAATTATGGGAGATCTTAATTTACCTTGCAGGGATTGCTTTACAGTCTAATTCCGATCTCCGACTGTACGAGAGTTTGCTCGAAAGTTCACTTTTTCAAATGGTCAAGGAACCCACTAGAGAACGCAATATTCTAGATTTAGTGTTAAGTAAAGACCTAGACTTAATTGATAATATTTTTGTAGGAGACTACTTCTCCACCAGTGATCACAGGCAGATAACGTTTGAAATTAAAATTAATGTCCATAATTCAGAGAGCATGGAATACGTTTCGGATTTTAAAAGAGCTAAACTTCGTGACATGAAACGGCAACTTTCGACCCATAATTGTATGAGGAGGCTCTATCGTACAATTATTTTAAACGTTTAGAATTAAGTAATATCCCATTACGTAAAAAGAGACTGGCAAAGTCTGTTAAACCTAAATAGTGGAATGCTGAAATTAAAAGTAGCTTAACATTAAAAAGGAACACGTATTTTAAATTTAAAGAATCAAATAATTTGTCCGGTGAAAATGCTTACACGCTATTGAGAAAGTGAAGTAAAAAACTTAGAAAAAGTAAGGGCAACTATGAGCTATATAGAGGGAACCAAATTAAATGGAATCGGAAGAAATTCAATAATTATGTTAAGAATAAAGAAGTAGCTTCGCAGATTATTGGTTCACTCAGGCGAAAACAACGAAAAAATTTACGATGACTTACAAATAACGGAAGTTTTAAATAAATTCTTCTCTTTCGTCTTCACTAACGAAAATATGAACAACATTCCTGTTCCCGTAATCATGCTCAGTGATGTAGTAGCATGAACGCAAAATGGGAGAGTGCAGGAATGTTGCAATGCAAATATTGAGCAATGTTGCAAGATGCTGCAAATAGGTTAGGCAACAAAGGGGGGAGGGGTATGCAATGAAGGGGGAGGGGGTTTATGCAAAGGGGGAGGGGGAATGTCGCAAGAGCAACAAGGGGTTATGCAACTAGGAGGCTGAGTTATCCCCCAAGAGAAGGCGAGGAGGAGAGCGAAGAGAGGTGTTCGCCTGGCAGGAGCCAAGCGCATATTAAGACTTCATCTGAGCGCCCGCTCTCTTACAAGGTGTAAATCTACCAGTTGGCTTAAAAGGCGTAAATGGCTTGTTCAGGGGTACAGGTTGAGTTGCCAGATTGCGCTATTTATTTAACTAAAACATATATTCTTGACGGTTGGCTTAGAAATCCGTCAGTCGGTTTAGAAGGCGTAACCAGCCATTTGGTATAATTAAATGATAATATCGTTTACAACCAAAAGAATTAAATAAAAGACCATCACATCATTCTGTTTATTTAGACGAATTATTGGAATCAGAAATATATAGAAAATAAATATACATTCAAACGATGGAATATATATGATCAAAAAAAAAAAAAAAAAAATAATAGTATAATAAATATGAACGAGGAATATGTATATAATAAAAAAAATAAAAATAAAAATATAACCATCAATATAACAGTACAGGAGAAATATATATACACAATTATGTTAAATAATTAAATATATTGAAAATAAATATATACACTTTATCTTCTGCAAAAAATAAAAAAATAAAAAATAAATACAAAACGATGGAGTATAACCATCAATATAGCATTGCAGGAGAAATATATATATATATATATATATATATATATATATATATATATACACACAATTATGTTAAACAATTAAATAAACTGAAAATTTATCAAAATACATTCACTTTGTTCTACTGCGCAAAACACTAAACTCACACGTAATCGAATCTACAATCACATTATTATTGCTTTGCACTACGTAGTAAACGCGGCTTAATATTATTTCACCGCTCAAGTTATAGGGAAACCGATACTCTATATAAATGGCCTTCATATCGTTCAGTACTACTTTTGTGCCCACTTTACATCCGGTTGGCAAGTTATCTTTAAATACGTCTAGAATACAATCAAAAGCACGCACAAAGAGGTCATCGTTAGCCACAACGTTATTATTAAATACAAGTTTATAAACACTCCTTTCCAATCGAGGGTTTATTTTTACCAACCCGAGCTTTTCAATCGTGAACTCTTCTTCGCCTCCATAGCGGCAGCTGAAATAATCTTCTAAGTCGTTACGACAACTGCTCATTATATAAAGAAATAGTTCTTCAGGGTGAACGGTGTAGGTGAGCTCAGCCCTGTACCGCTCAAGTGCTTTGTACCAAAGTTCATGATATTTCAAAGAGTCTAAACCTTTTAAATAAGCATCCAGCTCTAGACCATTCTCGCCTTGTTCAGTCCTACACTCGGTAAACCTATCGAGCAGAGCGGTGTATGCGTATTCAAGAACCGTATCAAAATAAAGCATATCCGTAACAAGCGCGTCTAATATAGGCTTCAGCTTGCGGAAACCGACGATTTCAAACATTCTGTCGAGGATGAAACGGTTTCGCGTAGGGACAAGAGCGTTATTATCAGAAGCATTCTTCGACATCAGCCGTATATCAGTGCATTGCCGATCGTTATTTATACACAACGTACAAACAACGACATATGAGGGTGTCACTAACCTGCTCTCTTCTTGTATCTACACCTGCAGGAATTTTATAACGATCCTCACTCCACTTCTCAACTACCACGAAGATTATATTCATCTCCTCAACACTTAAATAAACAACATTCCGTTTGTTTGTTTGTCTACAAGTCGTTTCCAGTACATAGTTAATGGCACTGGTTTTACACCTGAACACGCGCAACGACTTCGTCACGGACACATCGTACACGGCGTTGAGAATGCTGCTCAAAGGAAGTTCCATCGTATTCGAGGAGCGCACGTCCAGTCGGTTCAAGCTCTGAGATGACTATGAGCCACATGCAACGGATCGGCTCGAAGGGAGGAGTGAGTCACACCCTAAGCTGATGGAACGTGTACGGCGCTGTTCGAATACTTGTATCCCGTTATATTGGGTAGTGTTTTTAGAAATTTTCCGCTACATGAAGCAATATCGGTTTTAATGTTTTATCACTCCCACTCCCCAGAATACGCACCAGACATTTTTGCATAGGGGGATTTTCATGAACTAAGCACATTTTATTCACACCCTGGCGCACTATTTGAGAGAAACATATGACCATATTTTTCCTTTTTGCTTAGCATGCGATACTCATCTCTAAATTCTGTTAAATACTCACGCAGACCTTCAGTCACAACATGTAAGAGAATACTTGTATCCCATTATATTGGGTAGATGTTTTGAGAAATTTTCCGATACATGAAGCAATATCGTTTTTAATGTTTTATCACTCACCACACGTTCATTTCCACAAACTAAACATCTTCACAATCCGGCGCACTATTTGAGAGAAACATGCCCATATTTTTCCTTTTTGCTTAACAATCTGTACACGTCTCTAAAGTCTGTTAAAAACTCACACAGACCATTAGCCACAACCTCACTACGAACCTCGTCATGATATATATTAATATAGTAGTAAAAATACTTAAGATTCTCCATGATGACAAGATTTACATTCTCAGTCGCAGGGTACGAGTACTCGGTATGATGCAACATGACATAATATCGCTTGTCATACCACTCAACAACAAGACTCACTATCCATATCCGTTGCTTCTCTTCTGCACGTGTTGTTTCTTCTACTTCACGATATATGTAAGCTTTTATAAAGTTTAGTCCTACAACATAGTTCAATACATCACTTGTATCACGAAATCCTACAATGCTCTCGCAAGAATAGCCGTAGAGTATTTGTACCTCTTGCTCCTTCGCACGATTCAATGTAGCCTTAATTAAAAGTATCAAAGGAGGGTGGAATAGGGAGTTTTCAGTATCCACCACATCTTGGCACTTTGCGAATACCACTTCATAAACGTCGAACACGCAATATTAAAGGTAAAATTTCTAAACTACAGGGTGTCTGAAAAGTACTCCCTATTTTTAAATTCTTATTGCTCCTAAACGAAAAGGAATATGAAACATTTTTTTAACTGAAATGAAGCTTATTTATTACCGTTTACTTTATTACAAAATTGAAAAGCTTTAATATAAAGTTAAAGTTCAACGTAGGTTCCAGCAGTGTCCACACATTTTTGTAACCTTACCGGTACATTTTCAACAGATTTTCTCAAGAAGTCACGTAGTACATTACCAAGAACATCACGAATTTTGTTTTCAAGTTCATCAATGGTCCTTGGTTTTGATTTGTACCCTTCTTCTTTGGCCCAGCCCCACAGAAAGAAGTCGCATGGCGTTAAATCTGGACTTCAAGCAGGCCATTTCGTTGGCCCTCGACGACCTAACCACCATCCGGAGAAGTGGTTATCTAACCAGGCACGAACAGTTAGTGCAAAATGTGGTGGAGCCCCATCTTGCATGAAGAGCAACTCTCCAGCATTTTCCCACTCACGTTACAGAAGTGTGTGGACACTGCTGGAGCCTGCGTTGAACTTTAACTTTGTATTAAAGCTTTCAAATTTTGTAATAAAGTAAACGGTAATAAATAAGCTTCATTTCAGTTAAAGAAATGTTTTCATATCCCTTTTCGTTTAGGAGCAATAAGAATTAAAAAATAGGGAGTGACTTTTCAGACATCCTCCAGTTAAAAGTTAAATGACTTATTTCATCTACATAAGACGACTGGTAAATTTTAATTAATTTCATTTGTAAGTACTATATAGAATTGTTCATTTTAATTAATAGAACGAATAACTCTAAACACCGTTGTTAACAGAGCATTTTTTAACCTAGTGAGTGAGCGACATGAAACCCAGTGAAGAAAATTTTAGGGTAGCCTACTGGGCGACAAGGAATTTTCAAAATTTGTAAAAAAGAATTGTCTTGGGAGTTGTCTTGGGAGCATTGTCTTGGAAGCCATATAAATACATATAATACATTCACATTAGGCTACGACGAAATTTTATATTGAAAAGGTACATATTGTGAGGGGTTTGAATGGAACTCAGGAACTCCCCTCATAAATTATTTTCGCTGTTTAAAGCCTCCTACCCTGGCACAATTTTTCACTTTTTGACCTATTTTGAAGAATATTCCATTTATACGAGACTTACTCGACATTTAGGTTTTTTGATGACATAAATCTTTATTAACGTATAATATTTTATTTAATAATGTACAGTATTAAGAAAATTAATTAAGTACAACAATATATTCAGAAGAAAAAATTAGAGGCATAATAAATGTGTAAAATTAAATTCACTTTTTCATTGTTCCTTATCACATCAAAATGGAAGAAATTTTCAATATCATTAGGAAATTTTATTTCAAATGTTTCGGTGCTGGTTAAGTGTGCGGTCTACCTAGCTTCGAGCAGTCTACCACAATTAAGCTGCGACCAACCAACCTACGAAAAAGGCAAACGTGAAGGCTACGATAAACTTTAATATATCTTAGTTTATTTGGTGCTGGTTAAGTATGCGGTCTACCATTTGAGTTTTGACAGAATATAAACTAACGAAAATATCACGACTTAACCTAACCAATTACCAAGGGCGTACAGTTGATCTATTATTAATTATAACATTGTTTGTTTCTGGAATAGTATTTACTATTTACTAATAGATCAACTGTACGCCCTTGATAATTGGTTAGGTTAAGTCGTGATATTTTCGTTAGTTTATATTCAGTCAAAACTCAGATGGTAGACCGCACACTTAACCAGAACTCAGATGGTAGACCGCATACTTAACCAGCACCAATGTTTCTTACTCGTTCCATTGCGCCTTCCATTCAAACTTGGGCAGTTTTCGCCTTGATTCTAATGAGTTTAAGATAAACTTTTGACGGTTGTCATATCCTATTCTTTCCTGACATGCCTTTGTTACTAGGTTCACTGCCCTTTCCGCACTTTGACTGTGGCATGGAAAAGAAGCTATCTCCAGTGGCTTACATCGAGCCTGTAGTAGCTCATCGTCGCTAAAATTGTTTAGCAGCGGTGGAGGAGTAATGATCTCTTTTTGCCAATCGATCATCTCGGTGTAGTCAGTAGATTGGAAATTGAGGGTTCGAGGCAACTCAATGTTTCTGGTACCTGAAAATCCTGTTCTTGAAAGAATGATTTTCTGAATAGCTTGCTCCCTAATTTCTAGTCTCTTGTCAGTTACCATTGATATGAGTATATTTTCTGGGTGGGCAAAGTAGGCGTTATTCTTTAATACTGGTTCTATGATTGGTCTATGTTGTTCATCTAAATTTCGAAGCCAGCACATTAAATGCCAAAAGTTATATGCACTATCAGTTGCATTAGGATGAGAGTTTATCCAAAACCACCCTGGAGCATAGAACTGCATAATAATCTTGACTATATTTTGAATGTTTTTTATCTGGATTTGGCGTTGAGATATATAATCGAAGGACCCTGTTGGTTAAAGTTAGCCAGCGAGCATGGTGAAGGGTACCTGGGGATCGAGTGGACAGATCTTGAGAAGTGTCTCCAGTTTGCACTGCCAGACACATATCATAGAGATATATTTGATCACTGCTTAGCTCCTTCACAACATTTGCTGGAAATTCTTTAATGTTTCCTTTACGCGAGAATATTTGACTACCTCCAATTTTGTTAAATCTGTTTTCAGTTTATTCCTAATTGAACCCACAAAAGTATTTGGACCTGTTGTTTTACCATCAATGGCTTTGTAGACGTGCATAAAAGGCAGCTCATTCAAATGCAAGAGGCACACCAACCACTGCACTGGTCTGTTAAGATGAATTTCAACCAGTTTTATGGATCCACCAATTTTTCCTGTATTTACAGGAGTACCATCACACAGTAAAGCTTTGATAGTATCTGTGCCGCTCGAGTCTGTAATAATAGTTATCAACCCTTCTGCTATGCAATGAGCAGTTCCATTATCTGGTGTGACATGGTCTACATAGATGCTTCCTGGTTCTTTCACAATAACATAGTGTTCTTCTTTTATCTTTCCACTTTTAGTTAATGTGTTATCTTTCCTTCCATCAAATCCAAGGCACTCCATCTTCAGATTTTCGGATTTAGACCTAAAAGTATTTGTTTCACCCATGCGATTTCTTTCTCTTTCTTATTTCTTTCTGTCAAGCATGTTAGTGTGGTTAAGAATCCCCATATCTTTTAAAGCTGCATTGACTATTGCAGCTGCAGCTCTACATTCTACAACTTACACGATAACGATCTGCTGTTAATGCTAAGTTTTTATAGGAGTGCCTGTTCTGAGTATTCTCAGTCAATTCTAAATCGGCCTCATAATCTACATCCTGACTCTCTGAATCTACATCCATGTCTTCTTCGGTATTTTCTATAAATTCTGATGGTAAAACATTGGTGGCTTCAGTCATTTCTTCTTGTGCTTTTAGTTGACAGTTTTGTGCTTCTTGGGCTCTTGCTACAGATCTCTTCTTTGTTGAACTAGCTATGCGATCAATTGGTCCTAACTGATTTTTTTCTTTGTTTTTGACCCACAAAAGACTCCCATTCTGCCATTGGTATTTTATCCTTAAACCTGCAAGATTTCCTATCAATTCCGTTATCATAGCATTCACAAGAAGATATATCAAACATTTCATCCTACTGAGCTACTTTTAAGGCAAAACTTTAATTTCTTCGATGTAACGGCACCTTGTTCAATTTTGAGGCTTCTTCTATTAGTCGACTGATTTTAAAATAGATACCTTTGGTGTTAATCGTAGGGAAAGAAAATTTCATCCAAATGTCTTCAATATCTTTTACAACAACCCTGTAACAATCATTAGCAGTTGCTGATCCTTTTGATTTAGCTTCTTCACGACGGCGCACAAAAAGGTAGTCTCTCTCAACATCTGTTTTGAAGGAGTCATGGCTGCTGGGAATTCCATAGGATATCCAAAGGCTGCATTTGAGGACTTGCTTCTAGTAGTCATAGTTTATATTCAGAAGTAAAATAAAATTATATGCAATTTATAATTTATGATAATTCAAATTATAATTAAAGCAAATGCAAATTATTTCTATTTATCTGAAAAATTATTTCTATTTATCTGAAACAAAAATATCAAGCATTAAACAAACAACTTATCATGTAACATATAACAACATTAAACATATGCAAATATGAAGGTAAAAAAGGGAGGCGGGGCATGTGATAGGGGTAGTAGGATAGCGCATGCTTGATTTTTAATATTTTGTTAAAGTGATAAAAAAACCTTCTCACATTGTGTACTTTTTAAGAAATAAATTTTTTCCCATTTAAATATATGCAAATATGAGGGTAAAAAAAAGTGGGGGGTATGTGCTAGGGGTAGCAGGGGTAGCACATACTTGATGTTTTAATATTTTGTTAAGATGATAAAATGAAACTTCTCACATAGTATACTTTTTAAGAAATAAAAAATTCCCATTTTCGACCCGGCCTAATGCACATATGCCACAATTAGAACTGTTTATCTAAATGTAAATATGAAATTTACATTGAATATTTATATATAGATAATGCTAGTATTATTTCAGACCACACGGGGATGGTGGCCTGATTAGGGAACATCCGGATCCATAGTATCCTTAATCCAGGGGTGTGTTGGGACCGATTCGGTCCGGTTCGCCCGAACCGGTTGTTAAATTTTGATTGGCTCACCGAACCGTTTGTTTCTTTTTAACAAATATTTAAGTCATTAGAAATTTATTTATATCTACATTTTTTTCATTTTTTCAGGATTTTATAGAAAAATATAGATAGTATCACAAGCAGTGGTCGTTTCAATATTTATTTATTTTTTGAGGAAAAATTAGTTTATTTTTGAATAATTGTCATTAGTGAGTATAAAGAATATGTTAAATAATTTCTGCCAAAATGTTATAAAATGCTGTTTGGAAAAGCTAAAATGCGTTGGCTTCCGGGGCTCCGCCCCGGTCCCCGCTGAGGAGCTACCGCTCACCCCAGACCCCCTAGCTTAATGACTCGTGCCATTCGCGCTCGCCGATTTACACCCCTATCTGTATCAGAACCGGTTCTTAAGAAATTGGTGACACACCCCTGCCTTAATCCCCCCCCCCATTTCCCAATCTGCCTTTCTCGCCCAGTGGGAAAAGTTTAAAAAATGCTTTGGTTTTTAATGTGTGTACAGCATACTTCACGTACTTAGAACAATAATATTTATATATTCTTTGAATATGCAAACCGGATAGCGGAACAAAGTCGATCTGCACAATGTTGACATGCATAAGGTCGACATGCATAAGGTTGATCTGCATAATGTCGACATTCATAATGTCGATACTGAAAGGTCAGTTTAAATTAGGTCAGGTTAAATTCAGTTCAATTAGGTTAGGTTACATTATGCCGTTTAGGTTAGGTTAGGTTTGTCATTTTCATTGAAAATTTGAAATTAGTTTGAAATGTAAAATCCATATACGGTACTTTAAACATAAGGTCGAACGTCGACATTATAAAATTCGATTTTGTTCATGTAACGCTACTGACTATGTTTAACTAAATTTTTCTCGTGTTATCAGTCTTTCATCTACCGAGCGTTTTTTCTATCCCAGATTGAACAAACTCTTATTTAAGTCTTATTCTTATCTTTATTTGATAAAACTATAATGAAAATAGGAACATAAAACACTAAACCCGTTAATCAAAACCTCAACTCCTGACGGAGTAGTGAGATGAACCCTTTGTACTCGTACATTGCGTGGTGTAAGGTTTCTCAACCGGGATCCCGGGACAAGCGCAGCAAATCCCGGGATTTCCCGGGTTTTACAAAGTATTCTAAAAACGTTATTTCAAATAGTTTTACGTTAATTTGCAACTGTATCTGAAAGGTCAGTTTAAATTAGGTCAGGTTAAATTCAGTTCAATTAGGTTAGGTTACATTATGCCGTTTAGGTTAGGTTAGGTTAGTCATTTTCATTGAAAATTTGAAATTAGTTTGAAATGTAAAATCCATATACGGTACTTTAAACATAAGGTCGAACGTCGACATTATAAAATTCGATTTTGTTCATGTAACGCTACTGACTATGTTTAACTAAATTTTTCTCGTGTTATCAGTCTTTCATCTACCGAGCGTTTTTTCTATCCCAGATTGAACAAACTCTTATTTAAGTCTTATTCTTATCTTTATTTGATAAAACTATAATGAAAATAGGAACATAAAACACTAAACCCGTTAATCAAAACCTCAACTCCTGACGGAGTAGTGAGATGAACCCTTTGTACTCGTACATTGCGTGGTGTAAGGTTTCTCAACCGGGATCCCGGGACAAGCGCAGCAAATCCCGGGATTTCCCGGGTTTTACAAAGTATTCTAAAAACGTTATTTCAAATAGTTTATTTGTGTATTTGCAACTGTATCTGGAAAATACAAACATAAAGGACTATGATGACAAATTTATAATTGCACGAATCACTGCGTTGTACAACTCGAATAGTGCCTATAACATGCCCTGTAAGCCTGTATGATGTTGTGCATGTGTAATATGACTGGTAATTTTGATGATTGACTCGGACTGAAAGCCAGTCATTTGATTTCCTTGAATTAAGCATTTTGTGTTTTAGGGGATTTTAATTTAGGTTATTATTTTCAATTCAGTGGCACACCTTTTGCTGTTGATATTTTTTTACTAAAAATTAGTTAGAAGTATCATATATAAAAGGTGTCGTGTTCGTATAAATTACACTTTTATATAATATATTTTTGTTGAAGTGCAAAGCTGCAAATTAGCATTGTAGGCATAGCTACCTCGGCTATATACCGTATTTGTTTCTGCAGTGTTTGAAACTCGGCCTAGGCTTTATCCTTTATTATATTTATCATTATTGTGTTAAAATATCCATATATTTATATTTAATATTAATTAACTAATCTAGATTTATCTAATGCTTAAACAATTTAAGACTTTATTATCATTATTTTTTATAAACTGAGAAATCCCGGGATCCCCGGACGATGGGCGATTTTGTCCCTGAAAACCGGGATAGTGAAAACCCCTGAAAACGAGAAACCCTAGCGTGTTGGGTGTCTCAGCGACAGCGGTTCAAATCCGGTAAGGGTATAAACATTGACAAGTTTGTTTCCCTACACCTATGTGCTCATAGGGAATGTATTAAAGGTAAATATATATATTTAGATATATTAATATATTAAAATAAAATAGCATTTCAGGAAATTTAACAAATTCAACTTGTTCGAAAGGCATATCAAAAAGAATTATAAGAAAGGTGCAAATTAAATTAACTTATTCTTAATAGAGAAACAGTTCTGGTTTCAACAGATTAATATTTGGTCAGATTTTACAAAAGATTTACAAAAGACCGGAAAACTAAATCTGTACTCCCTGGAAAGAAGAAGAGAGAGGTACACCATAATCTACATATGGAAAATGATCGAAAAACTGTGTATATTTTTAAAAGCGGTGTGAGAGAACGTACAAAGCTCATACTTATTTTAGGCTTCTCTGCGGCAACGTATCTACCCATCCGTAATATAAGGGCTCTCTACGCTGGTTATGATAAAAGTCGAAAATATGGAAGACATCACGATTTGTGTATATGTTGTCTCGAGTTTACGAATGATCTGTTGAAGCATTGTAAGGAGTGTCACATGGTTTGCGACCAGTGTAAGAGTCCTAGGTGTGAAAGTCGGGTAGTTGAGGCTGAGAAGCGCGACTGTAATTTATATAAGCGAATGTTTTTCAACAACATCTGTTTTGATCACCATAAATCGAACGGCACGTGCAGGAAAGTGAGGATTTGTGAGTGTGGTATGTTTCACACGCTGAATGGTAGCGGCGAGTTCGGGCATAGTTGTGACGAAATTCACTGTTCTACATGTCATGAAAAGTATAAGGCAGACGGAGTAAAGCATGTATGTTATATGAAAGATGCTAAGCCTAAAAACACGAACCCTGAAACAAAAGAAGTTATTCCACATTTACTTGTAAGTCAGACTATCTGTGACGAGTGCATGAACAGTGAATGTAGAGATGCCCCAAATGTGATAAACGAACAAACATTTTTAAGATGTCTGCAGGATATTCCCCCGTGAAACTTTTGTGAACTATATTGTCAAGCTGGCGGATCAGTTAAAAAAAAATGACTGTATATTCTTGCCCACAACGCCGCAAAATTTGACACACAGTTCCTTTATAAGGAGCTGCTTGAGCACGAATCATCAGAGATATTCACAGACGATCCCTTGAAAAGAGGAAACAAGCTTATACAGATGCAGATAAGGGAAATGTACAGTTTAAAGATACCCTGCTGTTCACACCTTGTAAATTAGCCAAGCTACCCAAGGTGATGGGTGTAGGCGCAGAAGTATCAAAAGGGTACTTCCCATACACATTCCTCACTCAAGACCCTTTAAATTATGTCTGTCCACCACCCCCGAAGCACTATTTTAACTATGAATGTATGAGTACAAATGAACGTGAAGATTTTGACCGCTACCACAGCAGCTTTAATGAAGATAACTCTTACAATATAACGTATTAGTGTGAACGTTATTGCGTGAATGATGTACGTGTACTTAGAGTATGCTTTCAAGCCTTTAGAAGTATGTATATAACCCGATTCAACTGTGATCCACTACAAGCTGCAAC
Source organism: Bathynomus jamesi (assembly GCA_023014485.1). Taxonomy (NCBI): domain Eukaryota; kingdom Metazoa; phylum Arthropoda; class Malacostraca; order Isopoda; family Cirolanidae; genus Bathynomus; species Bathynomus jamesi. The sequence goes on from JAJOZX010004284.1 coordinate 412,502, forward strand.
CACGATCGCCTCATTATGTTTTAGTGTTTTCAAGAATAACTTCATACATAACGATACGTTGGACGTTACTCCTCGAAACGCCCCGCGCAGTTATGGGTATAACGCTATTTACTGGCTCACACACACACACAACAGCAGACAGGTGTGTATATATAAAACACGCTCGCAACTCGGGGGAAGTTGCCATTAAGATCAATGGCCGTGTTTTTTGGGTGGACGGCTTAAGTGAGGATCCAATCACTGGTGAGAAGACGGTGTACTCCTTTAACGGTTGCTGCTGGCATGGATGTCCACGCCCTGAGTGTGCCGTCGCAGGTGATCTCCATGGAAGACCCCCCGCCGACAGCCTCGCATGAACCCGTAACCGCGATCAGCTTATAAGTTCACAGTTCAATCACAAAATTTTGTGGGAGCATGAATATGATGCCTGGATGGAAACCAATGAACAGTATAGCGAAGAAATAAAGTCCATCAAACGTACAATGGTGGTGGACCCCCTCAAATGCGGTGACAGCTTGTTTGGAGGACGTACAAACCCCTTCAAACTTTACTTTCCGCCTATGGGTGGGATGAAGCTCCACTACTACGATTTCTGCTCATTATACCCTTACGTGATGAAGAACAATCCGAACCCCGAAGGTGCGCCTGATAAACTAGTGGGCCCCGCCATGCCTACCATCGAGGAGTTCTCAGCTAACTTGAGTGAGCGCTACTTCGGACTCTCTTTCGTAGATGTCCTCCCCCCTCGCGATTTATGGATGCCGATCTTGCCTGTTGTTATAGACCACAAACTCATGTTCCCTCTGTGTGTGAAGTGTGCAGAGGAGAATAATAGGTGCTGTAGTCACACGATCAACCAGAGGAAGATCAGAGGCGTATATACAAGTCCTGAACTCTCCCTAGCCCTCCGTCACGGGTACAGAATACTGAAGATATATGAGGTGTGGAGGTTTCAGAAGCTCCCCAACCTTTTCACACCATATATAAATACTTTTTTGAAGAATGAAGTAGAAGCATCAGGATACCCACGAGAAGTTGAAGCCGAAACTGAGAAAACGGCGTATATTCAACTTTACCATGATCGTGAAGGGATACAACTTGACCATGCCCAAATTGTAAGAAACCCTGGCAAGCGCTTTAGCGCAAAGTTGTGCCTAAATAGTCTTTGGGGCAAGTTTTCCCAGAATACAGACGAGGGGAATGTACATCTAGCACAAAGTTATAGTGAAGTCTGGGATTATGCAAACGCCAACGATAAAGAAGTTATGGAAATCGCGAATGTAGGTAATACGTACATAATAAGGTACAACCGGACCGAATTGGCTATAGATACATCACGTGTCACAAACATACCTGTAGCCAGTTTCACAACAGCCTACGCACATATCAAGCTGTGGCATCTGCTGCATTCTCTCGGACAACGGGTTCTGTACGCTGATACAGATAAAGTGATATTCACGGAGAGGGCAGGTGAATATATGCCTCCTATTGGGGAATTCCATGGAGAGTTGACTGATGAGATTAAGGATGAGTATGAAGACATCGCATACGCCGACTCTTTTGCCTCAACAGGCCCAAAAACTTACGGTGTACGCGTGCGGGTGGGGGATGAGTGCAAGTACATCGTGAAAGCTGAAGGCATCACCTAACCATACCAACTGCCAGATCGTTAACTTTGAATCGCTCAAAGATCTAGTGAGCTTAGAAGACGATGACCGACCTCTCCATCTGGTTGTGGGGACTCACAACTTCAGAGCACAGAAATTAGGGGTGTGAAGGAACTTAGGGGGACGAAGGTTTGTCGAAACACCTACAGGAAACGGTACCAGGTACCTGGCAGCTACGACACCGTACCCTTTGGATACTGTATCGACTAGATGCATCCCTTCTAATGCTTAGCCGTATTTAAATTATGTATCTGTTACATCTTTTTTATTTATTGTTCTTTGTACCACTGTTTACCATGCACTTTTAGCCATTTATGTGTATTGTATTTGTACTGATAATAAATTTCTTGTTTTGTATTAGATTGCTTTTCATTCTAACAACCTTCATTATATTAGTTATGGGAGAATAAAAGCTGTATATGTACATATCAGTCATTAATAATGCAACGTTTTTTCCACAGCTTATTAATGACGTAAACTTAGTCACAGTATTAACCCTTTCTGCGCCAGCGATTCCATATGGTATCATCAACAAAAAGCACATGTATTTTCCTCAGATTAGCTTCAATGATGGCTTATGGCATTTCAATATAACAATTAACTGTATAGCATTATCTGTTAGTTTTTGGACATTGGCCTGAGCATTTAGAACCCAAAAAGAGATACAGAAACTGTATGAAGGGCTACTCTCGTTCATAATGCAGAAAGTGTGATGTGCCATTATGTTTAACAAACGACAAACCTACTTTAATGACTCAAAACAGTATGGTCTACCCTTGCGTTTATCAAAGGACAAATATTGTTATTATTTGTTCCATTCAAAGTACCAAAGTTATGCTAGTCTTTTATTACTTGATAGCGTCAATGGAATCATATAATTTCTAGTGTAATTAATTATTTCTAAGCAAAGTTTCGTTTCCACACCTATTTTTAACATTTTTAATTGTTAAAATTTTTTTTTAGTTCAAAACAATAATATTGGACAGAATGGGTTAATATTGCAGACACCATCATAGGTCTGTGCAATATATGTCAATCAAATAAGTACCTACAGAGCCGAATAAACGCATGATGTTTTCCACATTCAGTAGTAATGACAATAAGACAATTTATATTCAAGGTTTTAATCTTTCTGTAAGCGTTTGAAGAGCTTCTTAAGTAACATTCGCTTAGTATGAAAAGTTAAAATATGTCTACATGAATAAGATGGCTGATTATCTTCTCATAGTCAAATTTCAGCTGAAGTCTATACATGTATCAATGTGTCGCGTGTTGAAATCTTCTAGCTCATTACAATATCGTTATTTTACAGAGGTTATTGCACAAACGAAACCAAATGATAAGAATATGTAATATAACAATGGATACAAAAGGCTTCAAACAACAGCAGTCAGGATGGCTCATACGGGAATGTTTGTTTAGGAAGCTCTGATAAAAGATGTAAGAAAATTAAGAAGGTAAATGAAAGTTTTAAAGCATAGTATAGGAGAGAGGTTGGAAGGAAATAGAGAACTTTAAAGATAAGACGAAAATGTAAAAGTAAAGAGGTCTGGTTCCGAGTGAAAATTCGTCGTCTTATACAGAGCTGGGCACTTCCGCAAACACTTCCGCAAACCGCAAATTCCGCAATTGCGGAAGATGTTTTTCGTTTGCGGATTTGCGTTTGCGGCAAAGTCATCGCAAATTAGTGAATTTGCGTTTGCGGATTGCGTTTGCGGAAGCGAATTTGAGTTTGCGGATTTGCAATCGCAAATCCGCGAACTCAAAATCACTTCCGCAAACGCAAATCAGCAAACGCAAATTCACTAATTTGCGATGACTTTGCCGCAAACGCAAATCCGCAAACGAAAAACATACTTCCGCAATTGCGGAATTTGCGGTTTGCGGAAGTGCCCAGCTCTGAAATTCGACAATACTTTTATACGGTATAAATGTTTCTAACGGGGATTTAAGACAATGTAATCAGCTGGTCTCTTTTAAAGGAGCCGATTGAATTACTTTGAAACGTGATAGTGACATTCCACCCCGCAAATTAACTATACGTCTGAATGACAAACGTTTAGTTTCATTAGAATTAAGATGCTTATCCGCTAATTTGAGAACAATACCCTGAGTGCCCCTACATTTCTGCAGTCAAAATGTTTTTAGGCACCGAGATTATCAAAATCTTATTTATTATTATTATTATATTATTATAATATATATATATATATATATATATATATATATATATATATATTAACTTTGAAAACATTAAATGGTTCATAGGTGAATTAATGATGTAAACAGTTTTTAAAATATGAACTATAGATGATGTGAAAACCTAATGATGATGCAGTCCTAGATTAGTTTAAGCGATGTATTTATAGTATTGAGGTGTGCTTCAGTCAGGACAACTAATCTTTTACGCGTGTTGTCGTTCATCGTTCTCTGTTTTTCTCTGTTTTTCTCTGCGATACACGATTTACATATTTGTCGTGGCTAAAACATGGTGGTAGACGCCACAGAATATCAGTCTGGTGTGTGCGAATGTTGCTCCCCCTGCAGCTAAAACTAACGGGGGGCCCGTGAACACGACGGAGCGCTGGCGGAACGTTTCGTGAAAAGTACCTTTTTTCGTACTCGAATGTTTGTTTGTTTGTTTCGAAAGACCGTGAAGGATGCCAGGGGGAAAAATTGATCCTTTTTTTTGTCTGTTTTGTTTGTTTTCGTCTGTTTTTGTCTGTTTTTGTTTGTTTAAATATCTCTCATGAAAGACCATGAAGGGGGATTTTTTTTTTTTTTGAAAGACCATGAAGGAAGGCGAGAATGAATCCTTTTTAATTTTTATAAATTTTTAAAATTTTTTAATTTTGTTACCCTCAAGGGGCCCTCAAGGGACAAACCCCAAAATGCCCCTCATTAAGGACGGTGAAGTCCCATAAATGGGTGAGGAATTTAAGGAAGGGGGGGGGGGGGCCCGCCTTATAACGGAGGCGAAGGCCTCCTGGGGCACCTCCAGGGGCAAGTTTCAAAGCGCTCCAAATCCCTCGGCCCTTTTGCCATCATCCTACTCACGTCATTGGCATATTTTAAGTGCTCATTCGATAGGTCATCTACCCCTGACGCAGAACCAGTCTTCAACTCTTTAATTAACCTCTTTACTTCAGGAACTGATATCAAAGTATTTTCCCTTGTCCCTCCCAAAGGCGTTACGCTGCAATCTATCTTAAGATTATCCCTACTCACACTGTTTAGAATGTTAGAGTAATAGTTTTTCCACAGCTTTGCAATTTCATCCTCCCCCGACACCCCATCGATTGTCGGAGGGAGGACACTTTTCACACCCGTTTGATTCTTAAGAAATTTCCAAAATTTGTTATCATCATTATTTATGTGAGCTTCACAGGCTTTTTTGATGCTCGAATAGACTCTTTTTCCTGTTTACATCGCCTCATGGCCGCCTTATAATGACCCCTACTTCTACACATTTTCATGTATACTGGTCCTAATCTGGGTCTACCATGAAAGCACCAAAAATCGTATGCGCCTTTCGATTCCATCTTCAGGGGGGCAATAAAATCATTCCACCCAGGAATAATCTTAGTATGATAGTTGTAAGATTTAATCAGAGGGGCTTCCTGCTTCTCTTACTTAGCAGGGATACTATCTTACTGTAATACCTATCTATGAATTTACAGTGGGAATCATTTGAGCAAGGATTACTACAGGCAAGATGCAAAATTTCTAAATTATTAAAGAGGTGACCTGTTCTGTCTTTGTATTATATTCTCTGTTGCATATTAACATTAGACCAATCGACGCGATTATTCTTACCTATTGAGTTCTTGTTATGTCGTGTTGCGCATAAATTGGTTAAATTAATTAATAGTTTTAATGGTCTATGATCAGAAAGAAGGAAATCATACAGAATATGAACTGTAACAATTCGATCCTTTAGATTATTACTAGCGAGACAATTATCAATCCACCTGGTGGTACCACTCATATCACTAACTTATGTAAAATTACCACTGGTTACCCCTAATACATCTACATCACTTATACTTAATTTGGCCGACTCGCACATATTACCCAATTCTGCAAAGAATTCCGAGTTCACATGCGCGTTAAAGTCCCCCATTATTATAGAGTGAGAATATTTGGGGTTATCTGATAATGACTTAATTTTGTACAGCAAATCAATGTATTCATCTAGATTACTGCCGTTGTTGTATGGTAAATAGCAGTTTACAATTAATATGCAATCATTGTTCACTTGTAATTTAATGCCTAACAACCTTACATTATTGCTTGTTAAAAATTTTATTTTATTTTTCCTTATTAAGAAAACAACACCACCAAAAGGTCTACCGTACATTAATTCATCTGACAAGTCTACTGCTGATGACGCATGGTACATAAAGTCATCATGGATGGTAGAGAGGAATTTTAGCTCTTGCTTCGGTAGCCAGTGCTCTTCTAGGAGTATCAAATCTGCACTGTCGCAGATTTTATGAACATCTACAATTGAATTCCTCACTGACCTTACGTTATATGAGACTATTTTCAACAAGTTATCCGTCATGACTGAGAAAAAATGTATTATTAATATGATTATTATTATACACAGTACAAATTTCAGGCATTACCGTTAGGATTCCTTTAATGATTCCTTTAATTTTAAAGATGAAATGGTGTACATGATAAACAATTTAAATAAATAGTAATCAGAACCGATTTTAGGCGAGACGTTATTTAACTAAGAACAATACACCATTTCATAATTTCATAATATTTCCATCAAAAGGCCATTTGAAAGATGAAAGGAAATGAAATAAGTAAACTTTTTATGTCGTAGTCAAAGCGTAACAAAAGAGCCTTTACATACTAAAGTTACGGTAATTACTGTGCCTTAATCCGCTTTTGTCACCGTTATAGCCAAAGGAAATGAGTGATTACCAAGCCTCAAGTACCTGACTTTGAAGCTATAAAATGAGGCACTTATTCCTTTTCGCTCTTATAGTGATAAAACCGCCTTGAACATGATTTATAGTAATTACGATAATGCGGGTGGAGGCGCTTTTCTTACCCCTTAACTGGAACATAACAAGATTTGCACTGTAAATAAACCAAAAAAAAAAACCAACGAAATATTTTAAAATTGAGAAATTTATTAAAAGAATGTTTAATGCGCAACTGTAGAAGGAAATTCACCGAAAAAAAAAAAAATTTCTTTTAAGCGAAGAAATTAAAATTTTAAAAAGGAACACCAAAAAATTAACAATAAATTTTTTTTAAACGTATTTTTCAAGTTTAATTTTTTTTTTAATCAATTTCTTTTCGAAGCTTATATGTAAGTTAACCGAACTGCCATTTATAGTAAGCGTTCTAATCACTACTATTACTACTACTACTACCACTAGTACTACTACTACTACTACTACTAATAATAATAATATATTATTATTATTATTATTAATTATTATTATTACGTAAAAACTATATCAAATAGATCCATTTTAAAAATTTATATTGGTCTATTTTTAAGACGTTTAGATCTGATCTTGGTGGAGCAGTGTGGAAGAGTGGAATGTGAAACAAAACTGAAGCATTATTCTAATCAATACAGTGGGATAACTCTGACAAATGGACAAAAAGGGCACTGGACGACTGTCCCGTTCTAACGGAATATTGATGCTGTTTTACACGCGTGTGCAAATCGTTTCCCGCCTGACCAATGTAAAAGGAATCACATTATTTACAACCAATTTTATAGATAATGCCTGAATTATTGGTAGGGCTATTTTTTACTATATCTTTTACAATATTGTTATATGAAAATACTATATTAATATCCAAAAGTTTAAGTACATTAGCAATGCCTAAAAAGCCTGGGAAAAATGGAAGTACTAACATATTCTTTGACAAAGTGCGAGTGTTATTATTACACGGTAGAAGGTTCGTTTTGCCTTGTTAAGACAAGATTCTATAAACGCAGGTGGGTAGCACAGATCACTTCCAATACCGTTGATTTGATGTACGCAATGGAACCAACGATAGATTGATCAGTTTTGACGTTTGTTCATTGTTTACAAAAGTGCCGATTGACGATATGCTGACTTTCCCTCCAGAGAATTACATAAGTACGACCTGCCACTACCCGCACACATCGTTTTGGAACTTATTAAGCTTTGCATCAAAGACTGTAAATTCACTTTCAATAGTGAGTATTATCAACAGGTTTTTGGGATGGCCATGGGCAACCCCTTGTCGCCCCTCCTCTCCAGTATTTATATGGAGTTTTTCGAAATTATTTACAGTCCGAGAATCCTGGGGGTTGGCATCCCATGGTTGCGGTACGTCGACGATATTTTGTGTATCTGGCCCATGAATCGTGACCTGGATGACTTCCTTTCCTCCTTCAGTTAAATGATCAAGTCCCCTCCATTAAGTTTACTTTCGAAGTGGAACAAGACAACGCAATCCCGTTTTTGGATGTGCGTGTACATTGGGAAAGCCCAGGTTTTAAGTTTAGTATCTATCGGAAAAAAACAAACAATTTGTCCTACGTACACTTTTACCCTGGACAGTGGACATGACACCCCCATTAAGAAGGCCATTTTTCTTCAATGTTCCTCCGCGCCTTAGGATCGCCAGTCCGGAATACATCGATTCCGAATTAGAAAAAATCAACGGTATTGGAAGTGATCTGTGCTACTCACCTGCGTTTATGGAATCTTGTCTTAACAAGGCAAAACGAACCTTCTATCGTGTGAATAATAACACTCGCACTTTGTCAAAGAATATTTTAGTACTTCCATTTTTCCCGGGCTTTTTAGGCATTGCTAATGTACTTAAACTTTTGGATATTAATGTAGCATTTTCATATAACAATATTGTAAACAATATCAGTAAAAAATAGCCCTACCAATAATTCAGGCATTATCTATAAAATTGTTGTAAACAATGTGATTCCTTTTACATTGGTCAGACGGGAAAGGATTTGAACACGCGTGTAAAACAGCATCAATATTCCGTTAGAACGGGACAGTCGTCCAGCCCTTTTTGTCCATTTGTCAGAGTTATTCCACTGTATTGATTGGAATAATGCTTCAGTTTTGTTTCACTCTAGCAACATTGTTAATAGAAATATTCTTGAGTCTGCTATTATCCAACTTACAAATAACTTTAACATGAGCCAAGGTCTTTTTCCACTTGATCCTGTTGTTTTGAATTCGTTCAGAATGGATTTAGACAAGAAGGGCAGAGTACTAAAACTTTGGTAGTTTTCCTTATAAATTTGTATGCTCCTCCCACAATTATATATATATATATATATATATCAACGTAAAGAACGACGCTTGTATAGGAGAATATCCGCGCAAGATGAGGAGGGAGAACGAAACAAATGAAAAAATGAGGTAACCACCCGGGAATCGAACCCGGGATCTTCCTATTGCCGGTCAGATATGATAACCATTACACCATGGGCCTCACTCGATCAAATGCCGTAATTCTCCTACATACGCGCAGAAACCAATGCCCCAAGGGGGCACCTCCCGCATGCCGTACATTATATACATTTTAACTGCAAACACGCAGTATAATTAACGTAAAGAACGACGCTTGTATAGGAGAATATGCCGCGCAAGATGAGGAGAGAACGAAACAAATGAAAAAATGAGGTAACCACCCGAGAATCGAACCCGGGATCTTCCGATTGCCGGTCAGATATGATAACCATTACACCATGGGCTCACTCGATCAAATGCGTAATTCTCCTACATACGCGCAGAAACCAATGCCCCAAGAGGGCACCTCCCGCATGCCGTACATTATATACATTTTAACTGCAAACACGCAGTATAATTAACGTAAAGAACGACGCTTGTATAGGAGAATATTCCGCGCAAGATGAGGAGGAATATTCTCCTATACAAGCGTCGTTCTTTACGTTAATTATACTGCGTGTTTGCAGTTAAAATGTATATATATATATATATATATATATATATATACACACACATTTTTTGTGACCTATATATAGTCTCGAACTCTTTATTTACTTCAGTGTTCCTGAGGATGTCATTAGACGAAAGGGCTTGAGCACCATTCTGTGTTTTCTTTCCTTCGTGGTTTTATTCGTCATATATATAATATAGATATATATTATATATATATATATATATATATATATATGATATACACAGACCGTGCATGGAACAAGAAACTCTTCTAGGAAAATTAAATCCACTATAGTCCGAATAAGTAATGATAAATGCCAAATACTATAGTTTTTTCTTTTTCATGATGCTAGCCCGACGTGGGCAACGGGTCACTCGCAAAGAGGTCCCAGAAATATAGCTTCCCTCACCAGCTATCTGCCAAAGCAGATAGGATCCAGCTTTGGGACAGGATCTAGGGTTTAAAGCAGCCCAGCCCAGCTACATTTAGAACCTCAACATAAGCAAAAGACTAGTTAGCATCATGAAAAAGAAAAACCTATAGTATTGTCATTTACCATTACTTATTCGGACTATAGGATTTAATTTTCCTAGAAGAGTTCCTTGTTCCAGCACGGTCTGTGTGTATCATAAAAAACCTCAGGGAACCATTCTGAGTTCATTCCCATATAATATTCTGTTGTATTTATATATATATATATATATATATGCACTAAAATCACAAAATAACACGTGACCTTATTAATAAGCAAACAACACAGGAAAAGGAAACACAAAGTCCGAGCGCTTTCGTGATATCTCCTTGATAATGTGAATATATCACGAAAGCGCTCGGACTTTGTGTTTCCTTTTCCCTGTGGTTGTTTGCTTATATATATATATATATATATATATATATATATATATATATATTCCTGATAAAAAAAACATAGCAATATCATTTCTTTGCTCTTTCTTCTCAATTTGCCACCTGAATAACAAAAGCTAATTGCAGTTTACAATATTTTACCTACCAATACTATATTTTAGAAATTTATAGAAATTATTTACGAAATAAAATCGTAGTGTTTCATCTACTGTCTCTGTTGCATTAAAATAACTAATGAATGCTAAATTTTATTTTACTTCATCAAAATATCTAATAAAAATAAGTAAAATATATATGTTAACACTTAGTTTATCGGATGATTAGTTAAATAACTTAATCCTACATTTCTTTTGCGTGCGTTTTAATCCTCCGTGAACTTTGTAGGCTACAATTTCCACGAATTACGCCAATATTAACGATAGTAATTTTATATTTTATACATTTCATACAATAATAACAATGTATTTTTTGTTCTGAAAAGGGTTTGTTTAACCTCTTTCGCAACATCTAAGGTCACGTGACGAAGAGGACCTACGTTCATAATTTGGATATAGAGGACGACGATCTCCCATCAACTGCTCTCCAGACCCAATGTCCCTTAACCTGGCTGATCGACGGGAAGCGGTGTCACGACACTGGCTACGACGTAGCCCTAATGACAATGTACATTCAAATGGCATTTATTAACATTCGTTTTACATTTGACACGTGTTTTCCGTAAAGTAAATCAAAGGTTTTATAACGTAAAACCTAAATAATTTTCCAATACCTTATTTCTCTCATTTTCCCTCAGGAATATAAAGAAGTACAAATGGCTTTAAATCTGAAATTTATCGGAAGCCTACCAATAATAATTATTATGTGCATTTCTTTTCCAACAACCATAATTCCGTTAAACTATCTACGAGTATATTCATCTCTGTTTCTAAGAACCCTCAGATTAATTACTTAAGAATGTTTAGATAGTAAATTTAATAAGTTGTGACACATTGGAAGCAAATTTTGTGTATATATATATATATATATATATATATATATATATATATATATATATATATATATATGATGAAAATAACCACGAAGGAAAAAGGAAACAGAATGGTGCTCAAGAGCTTTCGTCTAATGACATCCTCAGAAGTGGAACAAAACAACTCAATCCCGTTTTTGGATGTACGTGTATGTAGGGAAAGCCCAGGTTTTAAGTTTAGTATTTATCGGAAAAAACAAACAATTTTTCCTACGTACAGGGTGTCCCGAAAGTCTTGTTACACCTACGTATAATCTCGGAATATTAAATGATGTTTGGTTCCAACAGGATGGAGCACCTCCCCACTATTCCTTGAGGGCTCGTGAATATTTAAATGAGGTGTTTCTGATCGATGGATTGGGACATTACAATGCATCATTAAAATGGCCTCCGAGAAGCTCAGATCTCTCGAGTTGTGACAATGCATTATGGGGATTTATAAAGGAAAAGGTTTCTCAAAAACGTTATGATTCCAATGACGGACTAAAGGAAGCCGTAAAGGATGCTTTTAAACTTGTAACACTTAAAATGTTGAGGAGCATAGCACACCGAACCTGGCGTAAAATCATTCTGTGCAGTGAGAACGATGGTTTGCATACAGATCCATTGGATACATGATAAACTTGCGTATAACTATGTGTAAACTACAATGTTGTATAATTCTGTATAAAATAAAATGTCTCACAGTGTTTTCTACTATATACAGGGTGTCTCAATATACATGCAACCCATGTCACTGCTAATAATTCTGCCAATATTAATGTTCTCGTTCTATTTTTTCAGATTTGAAGAGAGGAGACGATAACAACTAATAATTATCAATCAAAATGCCTTGGACAAAGGAGGAAATTTTTTTTTGCGTCACTACTTATTTGGAGACGAAATCATTCAAAACTGTGTAAGCGAAATTTCGCAGGAAGTTCAACTTCAACAATTATCCCCAGAAAAGCCAAATTTATCGTTGGGCACACAATTTCAAGCCACAGGATCAGTAAACAATCTCAACAAGAAAGCAGAAACACCCAGATCTGGCAGGAAGGTGACTGCAAGATCTCCTGACAATGTGAATGCGGTGAGAGATTCTGTCGGAAAGAGTCCGAAAAAGTCAATCCGAAGACGCTGCCAAGATCTGGGTCTTTCACGTGCGTCAGTGCAAAGAATCTTGATCAAGGATCTTCAGCTGTACCCATACAGGATCCAGATCAAGCATAAACTCACACCAGCTGACATGGCAAAACGTGTTGTGATGTGCCGGTGGTTCGAGAACAAGATCGAAGAGGATCCTGACTTTCTTGATGATGATTGGTTCAGCGACGAAGCACACTTCTTGCTCAGTGGGTATGTCAATAGCAAGAACAATGTGTTCTGGGGCACACAAGCCCCAGACGAGGTGCTTCAGAGGCCCTTGCACTCTGTGCAGGGTGTCAGGGTGATTGACAACCTCGCTTGTCGGCTTCAAGTGTGTGTGCAGCGCAACGGCGGTCATTTGGAACATGTGCTCTAATAAATGTATCCTTTAATCTAGAGACCTCAAATCTTCAGTTTTTAATTGTTATCATATCAGCTTCCAGGAAATGTAATCTTTTTTGGAGTTTATTTTCTGAGTAATAAATTATCATGATGTTAATGGGTTCCATCTATTTTGAGACACCCGGTACTTTCATTACCATAGTTACAGAACACTGGAGTAACATTTACATAGGTGTAACAAGACATTCAGGACACCCTGTACACTTTTACTCCGGACATGACACCCCCATCAAAAACGCTATATTTTCTTCAATGTTTCTCCGCGCGATTAGGATCGCCAGTCCGGAATACATGGATGCCGAATTAGCAAATTCAACAATATTGGAAGTGATTTGTGTTACCCACCTGCTTTTGGGAATCTTGTCTTAACAAGGCAAAACGAACTTTCTATCGGATGAATAATAACCCTTGCACTTTGTCAAAGAATATTTTAGTACTTCCATTTTTCCCAAGCTTTTTAAGCATTGCTAATGTACTTAAACTTTTGCACATGAATGTAGTATTTTCATATGACAATATTGTGAAAAATATCATAGTAAAGAATAGTCCTACCAATAATTCAGGCATTATCTATAAAGTTGGTTGTAAACAATGTGATTCCCTTTACATTGGACATACGGGAAAGAATTTCCAGACGCGTGTAAAACAGCATCAATATTCCGTTAGAACGAGACAGTCGTCCAGTGCCTTTTTCGTCCATTTGTCAGAGTTATCCCACTGTATTGATTGGAATAATGCTTCAATTTTATTCCACTCAAGCAACATTGTTAATAGAAATATTCTTGAGTCTGCCATTATTCAACTTACAAATAATTTCAACATTAGCCAGGGCCTTTTTTTCGCTTGGTTCTGTTGTTTTGAATTCGTTCAGAACGGATTTAGACAAAAAGGGCAAAGTGCTAAAACTCTGGTAGCTTTTCCTTTTAAATTTGTATGCTCCTCCTACAATTTTCTTTTGTGACCTATATATAGTCTCGAACTTTTTATTTATTTCAGTGTTTCTGAGGGTGTCATTAGATGAAAGCGCTTGAGGACCATTCTGTGTTTCCTTTTCCCTTCGTGGTTATTTTCATCATAAATATTATTCACGTGCTACTTTCGTGAAATAATTTTCATATATATATATATATATATATATATATATATATATATATGTGTGTGTGTGTGTGTGTGTGTGTGTGTGTGTGGTGTGTGTGTGTGTGTGTAAGTTTCCTAAATTGCTTTACGTTGTAGCTTTTCCCAATTTCTGCTCATCGTGTAATCGTAAGATGCGCCACAGAGCTGGTTAGGGACTCGACTTAGGATTGTCTCAGGAATTTGTCATCCTTTGTTTGAAAGAAGGCTTCAGTGTCTATTTTGAGAACTTTGTTAAACTCTCGCTCATTTGCCCTCGTAAAATTTTCTTCCAAGATGGATCTACGAGTTTACGAGGGAAGACGAGAACCGCTCAACAACTTCCCAGAGTTAAGAGCCGCATTTTCGAAGAGCTACATCCATGGGACACATTCACTTGGTCGAGACTGCGTTCACCTGCAGAGGAAGCGCAATTTGCTTATTTTGCCGCATCAACAACGAGATTCAATCGTTCGTCGGTTCCATTAGAAGGTGAAACATTTCCAAACCATCGCGAATGTACACGAGAACTATTTATTTATTTAGTTAGGATGAAAAGGATGAAACTTTTGTGACAATTCTGCAATAGGAACTGTATAAAATTTCGATAATTATGTGAAGGTTTATTACTTATTAATCCCTTTCTTCGAAATTATACTGTTTATTCTTATATATAATATATATATATATATATATATATATATATATATGTTACAGTTAATGTCTAAAATCAGAAAATTTACAAATTGACTGTAATTTTAGTCAATTTGTTAAATGTTTGATTTACTTAATACTAAATTAAACCTAACCTAGCTATGAATTTTAGGCAACATATTGGGAAATACCAGTGGGCATGCATGTGCAGCATTACCAGAAAGGTTAGTTTAGGTTACGTTAGGTTTTGTGTCTCCAATTTGACACATTGCCTGAATTTCAGTCACTTTATAAATTGCCTAATTTTACATATTGACTGTAACATATATATATATATATATGTTAAACACAGACCGTGCATGGAACAAGGAACTCTTCTGGGAAAATTAAATCCACTATAGTCCGAATAAGTAATGGTAAATGACAAATACCATAGTTTTTTTTCCTTTTTCATGATTTTAGCCCGACGTGGGCAACGGGTCTCTCGCAAAGAGATCCCATAAATATAGCTTCCCTCACCAGCTATCTGCAAAGCAGACAGGATCCGCTTTGGGACGTGGATCTAGGGTTTAAAGCAAACCTAGATCCCTACACTCAGAACCTCTATATAAGTAAAAGACTCGTTGCATTCACGTCGTGTTGAATAAATCAAAGAAAAAGGGGGTAACTATTGTATTTTTAGCCAAAAAAACCAAACTTAAACCTCAACCGGGACATTGAGCGTCCACTTTTCAAGGCACGAAACACGTCCGTTTAGTATACACAAACTCAGAATGGTTCCCTGAGAACATTATACGTTAAACACAGACCGTGCATGGAACAAGGAACTCTTCTGGGAAAATTAAATCCACTATAGTCCGAATAAGTAATGGTAAATGACAAATACCATAGTTTTTTTTCCTTTTTCATGAGTGTAGGGATCTAGGTTTGCTTTAAACCCTAGATCCACGTCCCAAAGCTGGATCCTGTCTGCTTTGCAGATAGCTGGTGAGGGAAGCTATATTTATGGGATCTCTTTGCGAGAGACCCGTTGCCCACGTCGGGCTAAAATCATGAAAAAGGAAAAAAACTATGGTATTTGTCATTTACCATTACTTATTCGGACTATAGTGGATTTAATTTTCCAGAAGAGTTCCTTGTTCCATGCACGGTCTGTGTTTAACATATAATGTTCTCAGGGAACCATTCTGAGTTTGTGTATATATATATATATATATATATATATATATATATATACACACGATGAAGGGTATACGAATATACCACTCGTATATATGACAGTATATGCAAAATTACGAAATATAATATTTAACAGGACATTATACCGTTAGTTAAAATTGTTGACTTGGTCAAATGAGTTGCATCACCTGAGAAATTATTTATTTATTTATTTATTTATTTTTGTGCTTTGACTCACGTCAATGTCACAGAGTTTTAAATGACATTAAATTTACATCAATAAGGGTTCTCCTTTTATTTCCCACATATATTTTAAAAGAAAACACCAAGAAAACTAATTACGTCATACACAGCTTTGGCTAAAAGAGTTGCATCTGCCTAGAACTTTTTAAGTTTGTCTGATAAAGTCAAATAGCTTGCTACTTTTGAGTAATGATGTGCCGTTGATGTATTGAATTTCATATCACTTTGTAGTTTAAATATACTTACCAAGAAACTAAAAAGACTAAAAAAGTATGATGTATTAAAACTAACATAACAAATAATAATTACACCAAATATTTCTGAGGAAGTTCACAAATGTTGAAAAGTGTTACTAAATTCATTATCAGTTTGTCTGATAAAGTCAAATAGCTTGCTACTTTTGAGTAATGATGTGCCGTTGATGTATTGAATTTCATATCACTTTGTAGTTTAAATATACTTACCAAGAAACTAAAAAGACTAAAAAAGTATGATGTATTAAAACTAACATAACAAATAATAATTACACCAAATATTTCTGAGGAAGTTCACAAATGTTGAAAAGTGTTACTAAATTCATTATCAGTAGTCAAAATACATTTATAATGTTATACGTAATTTGTATAAATCTCTCATTCAAAAAATTTAAGATATACAGGATGTCGCAGAAGTCTGGACTCATAGGGAAAATAGACATATTTTTAGAGTAAAACAAACACATTTCTAATGTCAGTTTTATATTTCAGGAAAGAAAATACCCTGATGGCTCAGTATACCAATCAAGAGAAGGTGGAACTGGTATTGCTACATGTTTGGAAAAAGCTAGAGGGAGGCATGTTCAGTTATTTCACGAACATGCCTCCCTCTACTTTTTCGGAAACATGTAGCAATACCAGTTCCACCTTCTCTTGATTGGTATACTGAGCCATCAGGGTATTTTCTTTCCTGAAATATATAAAACTGACATTAGAAATGTGTTTGTTTTACTCTAAAATATGTCTATTTTCCCTATGATCCAGACTTCTGCGACATCCTGTATATCTTAAATTTTTTTGAATGAGAGATTTATACAAATTACGTATAACATTATAAATGTATTTTGACTACTGATAATGAATTTAGTAACACTTTTCAACATTTGTGAACTTCCTCAGAAATATTTGGTGTATTATTATTTGTTTATGTTAGTTTTATACATCATACTTTTTAGTCTTTTTAGTTTCTTGGTAAGTATATTTAAACTACAAAGTGATATGAAATTCAATACATCAACGGCACATCATTACTCAAAAGTAGCAAAGCTATTTGACTTTATCAGACAAACTGATAATGAATTTAGTAACACTTTTCAACATTTGTGAACTTCCTCAGAAATATTTGGTGTAATTATTATTTGTTATGTTAGTTTTAATACATCATACTTTTTTAGTCTTTTTAGTTTCTTGTTAAGTATATTTAAACTACAAAGTGATATGAAATTCAATACATCAACGGCACATCATTACTCAAAAGTAGCAAGCTATTTGACTTTATCAGACAAACTTAAAAGTTCTAGGCAGATGCAACTCTTTTAGCCAAAGCTGTGTATGACGTAATTAGTTTTCTTGTGTTTTCTTTTAAAATATATGTGGGAAATAAAAGGAGAACCCTTATTGATGTAAATTTAATGTCATTTAAAACTCTGTGACATTGACGTGAGTCAAAGCACAAAAATAAATAAATAAATAAATAAATAATTTCTCAGGTGATGCAACTCATTTGACCAAGTCAACAATTTTAACTAACGGTATAATGTCCTGTTAAATATTATATTTCGTATTTTGCATATACTGTCATATATACGAGTGGTATATTCGTATACCCTTCATCGTGTGTATATATATATATATATATATATATATATATATATACACAAACTCAGAATGGTTCCCTGAGAACATTATATGTTAAACACAGACCGTGCATGGAACAAGGAACTCTTCTGGGAAAATTAAATCCACTATAGTCCGAATAAGTAATGGTAAATGACAAATACCATAGTTTTTTCCTTTTTTCATGATTTTAGCCCGACGTGGGCAACGGTCTCTCGCAAAGAGATCCCATAAATATAGCTTCCCTCACCAGCTATCTGCAAAGCAGACAGGATCCAGCTTTGGGACGTGGATCTAGGGTTTAAAGCAAACCTAGATCCCTACACTCATGAAAAAGGAAAAAAACTATGGTATTTGTCATTTACCATTACTTATTCGGACTATAGTGGATTTAATTTTCCCAGAAGAGTTCCTTGTTCCATGCACGGTCTGTGTTTAACGTATATGTTCCTCAGGGAACCATTCTGAGTTTGTGTATACTAAACGGACGTGTTTCGTGCCTTGAAAAGTGGACGCTCAATGTCCCGGTTGAGGTTTAAGTTTTGGTTTTTTTGGCTAAAAATACAATAGTTACCCCCTTTTTCTTTGATTTATTCAACACGACGTGAATGCAACGAGTCTTTTACTTATATAGAGGTTCTGAGTGTAGGATCTAGGTTTGCTTTAAACCCTAGATCCACGTCCCAAAGCTGGATCCTGTCTGCTTTGCAGATAGCTGGTGAGGGAAGCTATATTTATGGGATCTCTTTGCGAGAGACCCGTTGCCCACGTCGGGCTAAAATCATGAAAAAGGAAAAAACTATGGTATTTGTCATTTACCATTACTTATTCGGACTATAGTGGATTTAATTTTCCAGAAGAGTTCCTTGTTCCATGCACGGTCTGTGTTTAACATATATATATATATATATGTTACAGTCAATATGTAAAATTAGGCAATTTATAAAGTGACTGAAATTCAGGCAATGTGTCAAATTGGAGACACAAAACCTAACGTAACCTAAACTAACCTTTCTGGTAATGCTGCACATGCATGCCCACTGGTATTTCCCAATATGTTGCCTAAAAATTCATAGCTAGGTTAGGTTTAATTTAGTATTAAGTAAATCAAACATTTAACAAATTGACTAAAATTACAGTCAATTTGTAAATTTTCTGATTTTAGACATTAACTGTAACATATATATATATATATTATTATATATATATATATATATATAAGAATAAACAGTATAATTTCGAAGAAAGGGATTAATAAGTAATAAACCTTCACATAATTATCGAATTTTATACAGTTCCTATTGCAGAATTGTCACAAAAGTTTCATCCTTTTCATCCTAACTAAATAAATAAATAGTCTCGTGTACTTCGCGATGGTTTGGAAATGTTTCACCTTCTAATGGAACCGACGAACGATTGAATCTCGTTGTTGATGCGGCAAAATAAGCAAATTGCGCTTCCTCTGCAGGTGAACGCAGTCTCGACCAAGTGAATGTTCCATGGATGTAGCTCTTCGAAATGCGGCTCTTAACTCTGGGAAGTTGTTGAGCGGTTCTCGTCTTCCCTCGTAAACTCGTAGATCCATCTTGGAAGAAAATTTTACGAGGGCAAATGAGCGAGAGTTTAACAAGTTCTCAAAATAGACACTGAAGCCTTCTTTCAAACAAAGGATGACAAATTCCTGAGACAATCCTAAGTCGAGTCCCTAACCAGCTCTGTGGCGCATCTTACGATTACACGATGAGCAGAAATTGG
Source organism: Bathynomus jamesi (assembly GCA_023014485.1). Lineage (NCBI taxonomy): Eukaryota > Metazoa > Arthropoda > Malacostraca > Isopoda > Cirolanidae > Bathynomus > Bathynomus jamesi. The sequence continues at coordinate 432,355 of JAJOZX010004284.1, forward strand.
GAAAAGCTACAACGTAAAGCAATTTAGGAAACTTACACACACACACACACACACACACACACACACACACCACACACACACACACATATATATATATATATATATATATATATATATATATATGAAAATTATTTCACGAAAGTAGCACGTGAATAATATTTATGATGAAAATAACCACGAAGGGAAAAGGAAACACAGAATGGTCCTCAAGCGCTTTCATCTAATGACACCTCAGAAACACTGAAATAAATAAAAAGTTCGAGACTATATATAGGTCACAAAAGAAATTGTAGGAGGAGCATACAAATTTAAAAGGAAAAGCTACCAGAGTTTTAGCACTTTGCCCTTTTGTCTAAATCCGTTCTGAACGAATTCAAAACAACAGAACCAAGCGAAAAAAAGGCCCTGGCTAATGTTGAAATTATTTGTAAGTTGAATAATGGCAGACTCAAGAATTTTCTATTAACAATGTTGCTTGAGTGGAATAAAATTGAAGCATTATTCCAATCAATACAGTGGGATAACTCTGACAAATGGACGAAAAAGGCACTGGACGACTGTCTCGTTCTAACGGAATATTGATGCTGTTTTACACGCGTCTGAAATTCTTTCCCGTATGTCCAATGTAAAGGGAATCACATTGTTACAACCAACTTTATAGATAATGCCTGAATTATTGGTAGGACTATTCTTTACTATGATATTTTTCACAATATTGTCATATGAAAATACTACATTCATGTGCAAAATTTAAGTACATTAGCAATGCTTAAAAAGCTTGGGAAAAATGGAAGTACTAAAATATTCTTTGACAAGTGCAAGGGTTATTATTCATCCGATAGAAAGTTCGTTTTGCCTTGTTAAGACAAGATTCCCAAAAGCAGGTGGGTAACACAAATCACTTCCAATATTGTTGAATTGCTAATTCGGCATCCATGTATTCCGGACTGGCGATCCTAATCGCGCGGAGAAACATTGAAGAAAATATAGCGTTTTGATGGGGTGTCATGTCCGGAGTAAAAGTGTACAGGGTGTCCTGAATGTCTTGTTACACCTATGTAAATGTTACTCCAGTGTTCTGTAACTATGGTAATGAAAGTACCGGGTGTCTCAAAATAGATGGAACCCATTAACATCATGATAATTTATTACTCAGAAAATAAACTCCAAAAAAGATTACATTTCCTGGAAGCTGATATGATAACAATTAAAAACTGAAGATTTGAGGTCTCTAGATTAAAGGATACATTTATTAGAGCACATGTTCCAAATGACCGCCGTTGCGCTGCACACACACTTGAAGCCGACAAGCGAGGTTGTCAATCACCCTGACACCCTGCACAGAGTGCAAGGCCTCTGAAGCACCTCGTCTGGGGCTTGTGTGCCCCAGAACACATTGTTCTTGCTATTGACATACCCTGAGCAAGAAGTGTGCTTCGTCGCTGAACCAATCATCATCAAGAAAGTCAGGATCCTCTTCGATCTTGTTCTCGAACCACCGGCACATCACAACACGTTTTGCCATGTCAGCTGGTGTGAGTTTATGCTTGATCTGGATCCTGTATGGGTACAGCTGAAGATCCTTGATCAAGATTCTTTGCACTGACGCACGTGAAAGACCCAGATCTTGGCAGCGTCTTCGGATTGACTTTTCGGACTCTTTCCGACAGAATCTCTCACCGCATTCACATTGTCAGGAGATCTTGCAGTCACCTTCCTGCCAGATCTGGGTGTTTCTGCTTTCTTGTTGAGATTGTTTACTGATCCTGTGGCTTGAAATTGTGTGCCCAACGATAAATTTGGCTTTTCTGGGGATAATTGTTGAAGTTGAACTTCCTGCGAAATTTCGCTTACACAGTTTTGAATGATTTCGTCTCCAAATAAGTAGTGACGCAAAAAAAATTTCCTCCTTTGTCCAAGGCATTTTGATTGATAATTATTAGTTGTTATCGTCTCCTCTCTTCAAATCTGAAAAAATAGAACGAGAACATTAATATTGGGCAGAATTATTAGCAGTGACATGGGTTGCATGTATATTGAGACACCCTGTATAAGTAGAAAACACTGTGAGACATTTTATTTTATACAGAATTATACAACATTGTAGTTTACACATAGTTATACGCAAGTTTATCATGTATCCAATGGATCTGTATGCAAACCATCGTTCTCACTGCACAGAATGATTTTACGCCAGGTTCGGTGTGCTATGCTCCTCAACATTTTAAGTGTTACAAGTTTAAAAGCATCCTTTACGGCTTCCTTTAGTCCGTCATTGGAATCATAACGTTTTTGAGAAACCTTTCCTTTATAAATCCCCATAATGCATTGTCACAACTCGAGAGATCTGAGCTTCTCGGAGGCCATTTTAATGATGCATTGTAATGTCCCAATCCATCGATCAGAAACACCTCATTTAAATATTCACGAGCCCTCAAGGAATAGTGGGGAGGTGCTCCATCCTGTTGGAACCAAACATCATTTAATATTCCGAGATTATACGTAGGTGTAACAAGACTTTCGGGACACCCTGTACGTAGGAAAAATTGTTTGTTTTTTCCGATAAATACTAAACTTAAAACCTGGGCTTTCCCTACATACACGTACATCCAAAAACGGGATTGAGTTGTTTTGTTCCACTTCTGAGGATGTCATTAGACGAAAGCTCTTGAGCACCATTCTGTTTCCTTTTTCCTTCGTGGTTATTTTCATCATATATATATATATATATATATATATATATATATATATATATATATATATATATATACACAAAATTTGCTTCCAATGTGTCACAACTTATTAAATTTACTATCTAAACATTCTTAAGTAATTAATCTGAGGGTTCTTAGAAACAGAGATGAATATACTCGTAGATAGTTTAACGGAATTATGGTTGTTGGAAAAGAAATGCCATAATAATTATTATTGGTAGGCTTCCGATAAATTTCAGATTTAAAGCCATTTGTACTTCTTTATATTCCTGAGGGAAAATGAGAGAAATAAGGTATTGGAAAATTATTTAGGTTTTACCGTTATAAAACCTTTGATTTACTTTACGGAAAACACGTGTCAAATGTAATAACGAATGTTAATAAATGCCATTTGAATGTACATTGTCATTAGGGCTACGTCGTAGCCAGTGTCGTGACACCGCTTCCCGTCGATCAGCCAGGTTAAGGGACATTGGGTCTGGAGAGCAGTTGATGGGAGATCGTCGTCCTCTATATCCAAATTATGAACGTAGGTCCTCTTCGTCACGTGACCTTAGATGTTGCGAAAGAGGTTAAACAAACCCTTTTCAGAACAAAAAATACATTGTTATTATTGTATGAAATGTATAAAATATAAAATTACTATCGTTAATATTGGCGTAATTCGTGGAAATTGTAGCCTACAAAAGTTCACGGAGGATTAAAACGCACGCAAAAGAAATGTAGGATTAAGTTATTTAACTAATCATCCGATAAACTAAGTGTTAACATATATATTTTACTTATTTTTATTAGATATTTTGATGAAGTAAAATAAAATTTAGCATTCATTAGTTATTTTAATGCAACAGAGACAGTAGATGAAAACACTACGATTTTATTCGTAATAATTTCTATAAATTTCTAAAATATAGTATTGGTAGGTAAAATATTGTAAACTGCAATTAGCTTTTGTTATTCAGGTGGCAAATTGAGAAGAAAGAGCAAAGAAATGATATTGCTATGTTTTTTTTTCAGGAATATATATATATATATATATATATAATATATTATATATAAGCAACAACCACAGGAAAAAGGAAACACAAAGTCCGAGCGCTTTCGTGATATATTCACATTATCAAGGAGATATCACGAAGCGCTCGACTTTGTGTTTCCTTTTCCCTGTGGTTGTTTGCTTATTAATAAGGTCACGTTTTATTTTGTGATTTTAGTGCATATATATATATATATATATTATATACATACAGAATATATATATATGGGAATGAACTCAGAATGGTTCCCTGAGGTTTTTTATGATACACACAGACCGTGCATGGAACAAGGAACTCTTCTAGGAAAATTAAATCCCTATAGTCCGAATAAGTAATGTAAATGACAAATACTATAGGTTTTTCTTTTTCATGATGCTAACTAGTCTTTTGCTTATGTTGAGGTTCTAAATGTAGCTGGGCTGGGCTGCTTTAAAACCCTAGATCCTGTCCCAAAGCTGGATCCTATCTGCTTTGCAGATAGCTGGTGAGGGAAGCTATATTTCTGGACCTCTTTGCGAGTGACCCGTTTGCCCACGTCGGGCTAGCATCATGAAAAAGAAAAAACTATGTATTTGGCATTTCATTACTTATTCGGACTATAGTGGATTTTAATTTTCCTAGAGAGTTTCTTGTTCCATGCACGGTCTGGTGTATATCATATATATATTATATATTATATATATATATATATATATATATATATATATCTGACGAATAAACCACGAAGGAAAGAAACACAAATTGGTGCTCAAGCCCTTTCGTCTATGACATCCTCAGGAACACTGAAGTAAATAAAGAGTTCGAGACTATATATAGGTCACAAAAAATGTGTGTGTATATATATATATATATATATTATATATACATTTTAACTGCAAACACGCAGTATAATTAACGTAAAGAACGACGCTTCTATAGGAGAATTTCCTCCTCATCTTGCGCGGCATATTCTCCTATACAAGCGTCGTTCTTTACGTTAATTATACTGCGTGTTTGCAGTTAAAATGTATATAATGTACGGCATGCGGGAGGTGCCCTCTTGGGCATTGGTTTCTGCGCGTATGTAGGAGAATTACAGCATTTGATCGAGTGAGCCCATGGTGTATGGTTATCATATCTGACCGCAATCGGAAGATCCCGGGTTCGATTCTCGGGTGGTTACCTCATTTTTTCATTTGTTTCGTTCTCCCTCCTCATCTTGCGCGGCATATTCTCCTATACAAGCGTCGTTCTTTACGTTAATTATACTGCGTGTTTGCAGTTAAAATGTATATAATGTACGGCATGCGGGAGGTGCCCCTTGGGGCATGGTTTCTGCGCGTATGTAGGAGAATTACGGCATTTGATCGAGTGAGGCCCATGGTGTAATGGTTTATCATATCTGACCGGCAATAGGAAGATCCCGGGTTCGATTCCCGGGTGGTTACCTCATTTTTTCATTTGTTTCGTTCTCCCTCCTCATCTTGCGCGGGATATTCTCCTATACAAGCGTCGTTCTTTACGTTGATATATATATATATATATATATAAATTGTGGGAGGAGCATACAAATTTATAAGGGAAAACTACCAAAGTTTTAGTACTCTGCCCTTCTTGTCTAAATCCATTCTGAACGAATTCAAAACAACAGGATCAAGTGGAAAAAGACCTTGGCTCATGTTAAAGTTATTTGTAAGTTGGATAATAGCAGACTCAAGAATATTTCTATTAACAATGTTGCTAGAGTGAAACAAAACTGAAGCATTATTCCAATCAATACAGTGGAATAACTCTGACAAATGGACAAAAAGGGCTGGACGACTGTCCCGTTCTAACGGAATATTGATGCTGTTTTACACGCGTGTTCAAATCCTTTCCCGTCTGACCAATGTAAAAGGAATCACATTGTTTACAACCAATTTTATAGATAATGCCTGAATTATTGGTAGGGCTATTTTTTACTGATATTGTTTACAATATTGTTATATGAAAATGCTACATTAATATCCAAAAGTTTAAGTACATTAGCAATGCCTAAAAAGCCCGGGAAAAATGGAAGTACTAAAATATTCTTTGACAAAGTGCGAGTGTTATTATTCATTCACGATAGAAGGTTCGTTTTGCCTTGTTAAGACAAGATTCCATAAACGCAGGTGAGTAGCACAGATCACTTCCAATACCGTTGATTTTTTCTAATTCGGAATCGATGTATTCCGGACTGGCGATCCTAAGGGCGCGGAGGAACATTGAAGAAAATATGGCCTTCTTAATGGGGTGTCTGTCCACTGTCCAGGGTAAAGTGTACGTAGGACAAATTGTTTGTTTTTTTCCGATAGATACTAAACTTAAAACCTGGGCTTTCCCAATGTACACGCACATCCAAAAACGGGATTGCGTTGTCTTGTTCCACTTCGAAAGTAAACTTAATGGAGGGGACTGATCATTTAACTGAAGGAGGAAGTCATCCAGTCACGATTCATGGGCCAGATACACAAAATATCGTCGACGTACCGCAACCATGGGATGCCAACCCCCAGGATTCTCGGACTGGTAAATAATTTCGAAAAACTCCATATAAATACTGGAGAGGAGGGGCGACAAGGGGTTGCCCATGGCCATCCCAAAAACCTGTTGATAATACTCACTATTGAAAGTGAATTTACAGTCTTTGATGCAAAGCTTAATAAGTTCCAAAACGATGTGTGCGGGTAGTGGCAGGTCGTACTTATGTAATTCTCTGGAGGGAAAGTCAAGCATATCGTCAATCGGCACTTTTGTAAACAATGAACAAACGTCAAAACTGATCAATCTATCGTTGGTTCCATTGCGTACATCAAATCAACGGTATTGGAAGTGATCTGTGCTACCCACCTGCGTTTATAGAATCTTGTCTTAACAAGGCAAAACGAACCTTCTACCGTGTGAATAATAACACTCGCACTTTGTCAAAGAATATGTTAGTACTTCCATTTTTCCCAGGCTTTTTAGGCATTGCTAATGTACTTAAACTTTTGGATATTAATATAGTATTTTCATATAACAATATTGTAAAAGATATAGTAAAAAATAGCCCTACCATAATTCAGGCATTATCTATAAAATTGGTTGTAAATAATGTGATTCCTTTTACATTGGTCAGGCGGAAACGATTTGCACACGCGTGTAAAACAGCATCAATTTCCGTTAGAACGGACAGTCGTCCAGTGCCCTTTTTGTCCATTTGTCAGAGTTATCCCACTGTATTGATTAGAATAATGCTTCATTTTGTTTCACATTCCACTCTTCCACACTGCTCCACCAAGATCAATCTAAACGTCTTAAAAATAGACCAATATAAATTTTTAAAATGGATCTATTTGATATAGTTTTTACGTAATAATAATAATAATAATAATAATAATAATAATAATATTATTATTATTAGTATAGTAGTAGTAGTAGTACTAGTGGTAGTAGTAGTAGTAATAGTAGTGATATAGAACGCTTACTATAAATGGCAGTTCGGTTAACTTACATATAAGCTTCGAAAAGAAATTGATTAAAAAAAAAAATTAAACTTGAAAAATACGTTTAAAAAAAATTTATTGTTAATTTTTGGTGTTCCTTTTTAAAATTTTAATTTCTTCGCTTAAAAGAAATTTTTTAATTTTTTCGGTGAATTTTCCTTCTACAGTTGCGCATTAACATTCTTTTAAATAAATTTCTCAATTTTAAAATATTCGTTGGTTTTTTTTTTTGGTTTATTTACAGTGCAAATCTTGTTATGTTCCAGTTAGGGGTAAGAAAAGCGCCTCCACCCGCATTATCGTAATTACTATAAATCATGTTCAAGGCGGTTTTATCACTATAAGAGCGAAAAGGAATAAGTGCCTCATTTTAATAGCTTCAAGTCGGTACTTGAGGCTTGGTAATCACTCATTTCCTTTGGCTATAACGGTGACAAAAGCGGATTAAGGGCACAGTAATTACCGTAACTTTAGTATGTAAAGGCTCTTTTGTTACGCTTTGACTACGACAAAAAAGTTTACTTATTTCATTTCCTTTCATCTTTCAAATGGCCTTTTGATGAAATATTATGAAATTATGAATGGTGGATTGTTTAGTTAAATAACGTCTCGCCTAAAATCGGTTCTGATTACTATTTATTTAAATTGTTTATCATGTACACCATTTCATCTTTAAAATTAAAGGAATCATTAAAGGAATCCTAACGGTAATGCCTGAAATTTGTACTGTGTATAATAATAATCATATTAATACTACATTTTTTCTCAGTCATGACGGATAACTTGTTGAAATAGTCTCATATAACGTAAGGTCAGTGAGGAATTCAATTGTAGATGTTCATAAAATCTGCGACAGTGCAGATTTGATACTCCTAGAAGAGCACTGGCTACCGAAGCAAGAGCTAAATTCCTCTCTACCATCCATGATGACTTTATGTACCATGCGTCATCAGCAGTAGACTTGTCAGATGAATTAATGTACGGTAGACCTTTGGTGGTGTTGTTTTTCTTAATAAGGAAAATAAAATAAAATTTTTTAACAAGCAATAATGTAAGTTGTTAGGCATTAAATTACAAGTGAACAATGATTGCATATTAATTGTAAACTGCTATTTACCATACAACAACGGCAGTAATCTAGATGAATACATTGATTTGCTGTACAAAATTAAGTCATTATCAGATAACCCCAAATATTCTCACTCTATAATATGGGGGACTTTAACGCGCATGTGAACTCGAATTCTTTGCAGAATTGGGTAATATGTTGCGAGTCGGCCAAATTAAGTATAGTGATGTAGATGTATTAGGGGTAACCAGTGGTAATTTTACATAAGTTAGTGATATGAGTGGTACCACCAGGTGGATTGATATTGTCTCGCTATTAATAATCTAAAGGATCGAATTGTTACAGTTTCATATTCTGTATGATTTCCTTCTTTCTGATCATAGACCATTAAAACTATTA